>JAFVLL020012235.1:30996-56735 GCA_021397915.2 Tor tambroides | reverse complement strand
ATCAAAATTAAAACAAAAAAACTTTTGAAGTGTTTTACTTTACATGTAATGAATCTAAAATATATGAAAGTTTCACTTTTTGAAATAAGTTAAAAGAAAAAATAACTTTTTCACCATATTCTAATTTTCTGAGATGCACCTATAGGTATCTTTTTTTTAACCAAATCACAATTTTTCATTTAATGATCCAGAAGGGTGCTCATGGGCGACCCTTTTGTAACGACATTGTGCACTTTTGCAAAGCCTGCACTGGTGACTTTAGTTCACGCAGGTCTGCAACCCATCAGGTATGCAAAGGCTGAGGGCATTTTTGAACTTTTGAAACATAGACCTGAACCCTGCTACACCACAAAGTGTGACAGCTCAATTGTTCCCCAGTACACAGCATGGCATGTCGAAGTGAGCTCTGCCAGCTTTTTGTCTAGAGCAGGTGCATGGGTCCTGACCATGTTCTCTGATGTTTCAGGACTAATCAGTTTAAAGAGTTTGAGAGTTTAAAGCCATGGCATGCATGTGAGACCTTTCTGCTCGCCATTTCAAGGGCAGCTGCTGGAAGAGCTGTCTGCGGTCCTTTGATCACTTGCTCCGCCGCTTGGCTTCTCTTTCACGCTCCCCCGCGCTCCTGAGGTACCGGGTCTAGCCTGCCTGCTGGCCCGCCAGTGCTGCTGTGGTGGCGTTTGCGCTCCGGAGATCAGAGTGGAAGAAGAAGGTGGGGAGGAGAGATGATGGATGAGAAGGCCTGGAGCGAGGTGATGGAGAGTAGCATGGAGCGAGAAACAGTCGCGGATGGAATATGTGCTGCACTGTGGGTGTTCGTAGATTGTGCTGCCAACAGCCGCAGTTAGAGATGTGTTATGTTCATTTTATGGAATATTCCTTGATGAATTAATTGACTTTATATATTTTTTTACTATTATTTGTCCATTTGATCTCTTAGATTTTACTGCCATTTTAATGACCCAATTAATTTTACTTAATTTAATTTAATATTATTTTATTTTATTTTATTTTGTTTTGTTTTGTTTTGTTTTATTATTTTCACAGCAGGGAATATGTATTGGGTATAGGTATAATACATAGACTTATCAAAAAGCTTTTTAAAATTCTTCCATTTTATTTTGTTACTCTGGGATTATGGGTTTGAAGGCTGTGTGTCCGGTCAAACTCATAATATACATCTAAGCTATATTTTGGTGAATTTCCAACTGTCAGTTGACTGATGCCAACATGTGCAGGTTGTGTGAAATTCCCTCATCCTTTAAAACCATGAACAGAATTATACAAGGTAAACGAAAAATGAAATTATTGGTTGCTGTGAGCTATTCAGAAACCAAACACTCAACTAGAAAAAATGCAATTCACATTCATGCATTTTATTATGCCTTTGTAAAAAAAAAAAAAAAAAAAATAGCCTCTTTTGTTATTTTAATGACTTTTTGGTAAAACTTTACAAGAAGGATCTATTCATTAACATTAGTAATGCAATAATTTAACAGCACTTAAAGCATCTTGTTAAAAGTTCATTTCTTCATATACTGATACTTTAAGCTGTATAAATTAATAAATTAACATGAACATAGATTAAATATATTGTTCATTGATAATTCATGCTTAATGCGAACTTAAGTTAACAAAATGAACGTTATTGTAAAGTATTACCCAGGGATTTTTTTTTTTTTTTTTTGGTACGATAAACAATTTTTATCACTGCTTGATGTTCAAAGTAAAATCTGTGTTGTGACGTAAAGCCAGACAAGAACCACTGTACAAAAAGACATTTTTGTCAAATTTTAGGAGTGCACTAGCATACAGATAACATCAGAGCTAACAGACATGGACTGAAATCTTCAAAAAAGGTTTTGATAGAACAGGATTATTGAAGTCACACCTATCTGGCTCAAGCATTTTTCTGTATTCAACAGTACTTTTCAGATCTGTAGGTATTTGAACAACCGTTTCTCTGCAGAGCACCTCTGTGGTTTCCAAAGGGCAAAGCCATAAGCATGAAATGAACTGGATTCCTCACATCCCAGGGCAAGGCCAGAACGGCCGGTCCCTGTTCTGAGCGCTCTCTCTCCCCTCAGAACATCTCCTCTCCTCCGTGGCATGCATGGAAAGCCCTGATCTTTTCAGAAAGTTGAGCACTTTAAATATTTAGGTTTGGGTTATGATGGATCTTTGAAGTGCTAAGCATGTGCAAAGCCTCTGATTAGCGTGACTTGTCAGCTCGCCATTTCTTCGCCCGTGTTGAGCATCACATTGCTCTTTGTTTGACAGACGCACATTTAAACAAACATGGGTACCTGTCGGCAGCTGTGCTGGTAGTCTGTTTGCCCGAAAACATGTAGAGGAGAGGAAAATCACTCTGCTAGCTGACAGTTAGTCTAATAGCCTCTGCTGTTCTTTCTCCTTCTCTCTTCTCCTAAAAGGGGCTGCTCATGCAATACATGGCACAGTGTTAAGATAGCCCAGAGCGGGCCGGACTCTAATGTGATAGGAACAGTGTATAGAAGTGTCAGAGACTGTTACTTGGCTTGTTCTTCAGGCTTGACCTGTGAGGAACCACTGGTGCAGATCCTACTTTGAAGATAGATAGCTTCAGCATTAAATGACTTTCATGGGCACCGTATACTTCAAATCCATTAACACATTTATTGATATATCACTTAAGACTTACTGATATAAAATTATAATTAAACTTTATCTGGAGTATTTATTTTTCTGGAGTATTTTATTTATTTATTGCACAATGCACATTATGGCTGAAATGTGTTTTAATGTTACTATTAAGAAGGATTGTATGATATCTGTCTTTAAATGCAAGTTATTTAAAGTGTACCTGAACAATATTTGCAATAGTTCCACTTTATATATATATATATATATATATATATATATATACACACAAAAAGTATTTTTTTTCACTAGGATAATTTATTTATGAGATGAATTTTCAGCAGCAATTAATTCCAGTCTTTAGTGTCACATGATCCTTCAGAAATCATTCTAATATGCTGATTTTCTTCTCAAACTTTTTTATTAGTGTCATGTTGAAAACAGTTGTGCTGCTTAATATTTCTGTGGAAGCTGTGAATTATTTTATTTATTTTTTAAAAATTTTTAGGGTTATTTGATGAATAGAAAGTTCAAAAGAACAGCATTTATTTAAAATACACATCTTTTACAAAAATTCTAATGTCTTCTGAATGATTTTAATATCACTTTAATGCTGAGTATGATAATAGTATAAAACAATGAATATGCTATGTTACTGCAGTGTCTTAATTGTACATATTCATGTCCATCAATATCAATTTGAACTACATTATTTTTTAGGTTTCACTTAGCGCAGGCCCCTCAGCTCAGTATCACTGGCCCAATAATAATCCATCCTTGTGTGCCTGGACGGCCTACTGTTTCCAGTAGATTTCTTCATTTGTTAGATTTTTTTTTTGTGGCATTTTTACCTTTATTACAACAGGACAGTGTAGAGCAGACAGGAAGCGAAGTGGGGGAGAGAGAGGGGGGCGGGATCTAGAAAGGTTCTCAAGCCGGGATTCGAACTTGGGACACCCGTAACACAACGGTGTTACACAACGGTATGTCAGCACACTTCCCACTAGGCTATCGTTGCTGACAATTTCCAGTATATTTCTACAGACAGATTTCTACAACAGAAGAAGGTTATTTTTTTGAACAGTGAGGAATGGTCAAACTGAAGTTTTGTATGAATGAAATGTTAAGTGAAAATTAATTTGAAGCTAATGAACTTAAATGTACTCACATTCTTTCTTTACATATCCAAAAATATGTACTTCACCAGTGAAAAGCATACTTTTGTGAATTACAACTCTATGCATAGAATACATGCAGATGTTAGCAAACAAGCACAACATGCAGGCAAACACGGCTGGAGGGTGTCAGCAAGCTGATTTCCGTTGGACTATATGGAATCTGTAAATATATGGCTCATAATGCGTGTAGACTGATCTTTATGCAGAGGAAGAGCCAAGTCAGCAAGATTGGTATTAATGCATGAAAAATGAGCCGCGCAATAAGACTGAAAGACCACATCACACCGGGCTTATTAAGATAGAGAAGCCTGCTGAATTACCTGCCTGACACTTAGTATTTGTCAGGAAACATTAAAAGACTGGAAACTCAGTGAGGACACATTAGATATTCACTACTATGAAAAAGAGGCTCAGGTTTGACTTATTACCACGTCTTGTCACATAGTGAAAAACCGAGATGAGGCTCGATGGTATTACACCTGTACTTTTTGATTGATGACCTGAAGGAGAAATTTTACTTTATTGACACATTTTGATTTTCTACTGTTCTTTGCAGGTGTGCATGCATACTGTATGCCCAAAAGTTAGAGATTCTTCGCTGACATTGATAAACGGAGGTAGTTAAGATATATGCTCTTAACATCATAGGTGGACACAAACGGAAGTTATTGAGGTGTTTACTAGGTAATTTTACCATGTATCTACATATTCTCTCCTGAAAAAAAAAAAAAAACCTCAACCCAGTTTCAAATTTGCACTTAACACTTCCCTGTGGCTCGTGTTCTCATTCATCAAGCATGTTTGTCTCACTGACAAGCTGCAGACCACCGCCTGAATATCAATATCAGCTAAGACAACGACGGCAAGCACCGGGTGAGTAACCTTCAGCTAAATGTCATTCTGCTTAATCCTATTTGAAAATTAAACATTGAAAAAACCTTTAGCGTCTTCACTTCTTCCTCCCCGACCCTCGCCTTCCCTCTCTCTTGTTCATTTCGGCACGTCCCTGACATTTGTAAATATTGTGTTTTCCATGTGTTCTCCATTATTTGTTATTTGTTTGTAGCGCCGAAGTAATGACTGACCAGAGATGAGAGACTGAGGCCGTTTGACATTTGCCTGGGTTGTTTCCTTCTGGCGCTTCAGAGTGTGCGCATATTTCCTGTGCAGTCTTATGGTGAAATTTCATGGGCAAAAATTGGATCTATTTTTTGACTATCATCAATGAACAGTGTATGAAGCACAGCTCACACAAAAGTCATTTTAGTCACTTTCTGTCACTTGATGGAGTTTGGGTTCCTTGCCACCGTTGTCGTTGGCTTGCTTAGTTGTGGTCTAAAAGACAATTAATATTCAGTAATATCGATTTGACGGCACTGACGCTCAGATGGGGGCAGCCGTGGCCTAATGGATAGAGAGTTGGACTTGTAACCCGAAGGTCGTGGGTTCGAGTCTCAGGTCCAGCAGGGATTGTAGGTGGGGGGAGTGAATAACCAGCACTCTCTCCACCCTCAATACCATGACTGAGGTGAGACCCTTGAGCAAGGCACCAAACCCCCAACTGCTCCCCGGGCACCGCAGCATTGGTTGCCCACTGCTCTGGGTGTGTGTTCACTACTGTGTGTGTGCACTTGGATGGGTTAAATGCAGAGGACAAATTCCGAGTATGGGTCACCATACTTGGCCACAATCCACTTCCCTTTCTATAGAGCTGCTTTATTGTTTAATCAAATTAGTTCATAATTCATGAATTTTGCCTCAACACTGCTGTTGAACTGAAATGAATCAACACTCAAATAACTGGAGCTGAATAAAGACCCTGCTGTCTTTAAGAGAGTTGCTTATGGCTGGATTGAACTTGTTTGGTAATGAATGAATTTTACACAGTTATAGCTGAATTAAATTAACGCTGAACTGACCGGAGCTGAATAATTACACTATTGTATTTGCCTCATTTTTATTTAATTATTTAATTATTTTTTACTTTCCTGTTTAATACTGTGAAGCTGTTTTGAAACAATCTCTGTTTTATATAGCACTATAAAATGGTGACTTGACTTGATTGAAACAGTGATGCACCAAAATTTTGTCAACTGAAGATATTTGGCCAAAACAGCATACATACATACATACATACATACATATATATATAAATAATTTAAAAAAAATCATACATAAATAATATAAAAAAATACTAATTAAAATTTAGTAAATAAATCAGTTAACGTTTCTCGGATGCCACATTTTGACTCTGTCAGCATCCATGTCGTGCACAAAATGTCAATAAGCTGCAACAGGTCTGCAAACAAAAAAAAAAAGAAAAAAAAAAGGTAGATTAGCAATATTTCATTTTTGATTAGCTGGAAAATCAATAGGCCGCTCACTGGCGGCTCAAAAATTACCACGACATGATTTATCACCCTGAACAACATACCGAGTTCAATTTTGTAAATTTAGTAACCAAAACTTTATTTTCTGTTTTGGTTTTGTGGCTAAATGAAAACTTTAATTCCAGTTTCTGTGTTTTGGTACAAAAATAAATCAATAAAATTTGATGCATCAATACTTCCAAACAAAGAAACTTTTTGTTGCTCAACACAGCAAATTCGTGTGACCAACTTTTGTACCCATTGCGAAATCCCTGATTCTATTGAATTCTGAACGTTTGCAGACCAATTGTTACACTCCACCAATTAAAGATGGCCTATTAAACAGGCCAGTTGGACTAGTGTCTTCTCAAGGTCAAGGCTTCCAGCTGAGACACCTGAAAACATGCTGCTGCAGATGTTTGACAGTTGATAGATATAGATAGACATGCAACTTTACTTTCATATTCCTAAACTCATCAAAGATTTGATGTTGTGTACTAGATATAATACATTGTTGTCTGTTGTATAGTGTTCATTTTCATAATTACTTGATTTCTCATATTTGCAATGTAATTTCTTGTTATTTGGGCATTTTATCTCATAATTGTGTCTCCGAAGACGTTGGTGCCCCAGGGCCTTGCCCGAGGACCGTAATCCTTCTATGCCACCAGTGCAGGAGAAAAAGAAAGTGAGAGACGGTAGAAAATAAATGCGTAAAACCCACACACACTCATCTGTCGAGCTGCTGCTGTCAGGTTCAGGCCCAGTGGTTCTGTTAAGGTGACTCTGACAGGAGGAAAGAGACACCGCTCTGATAGGAGACATGCCCGAGAGGGCCCCATGCATCAAATGCACATATTTACATAAACAAATCCTCCCCATATAGACTGTAATTACCACAGTGACACAGCCATCCATAGAGAAGAAAAGAGCTTGTCTGATAGCGACACGTTCACAATGACTGAGGTGGAAGCTCAATCAATGCGGCCACGTTGCTCTAGTTGCTTTATGTGCACAGACCAAGTCCTTTGATAGGCTTTTGTACCACTACTGAATATATGGACACTATACATCATCATCATCTGAAAAGGTGCCTTCACCTCACACAGAGAAAGACAAAAGGAGGGATGCTCACACTTTGTAACAAATACAAGTGTGTGATGTTGAAAGATGCTCTTTACGGTGAGGAAATAAGCATCGGCGTACAGATGATGGCTGTGATTGGACACTATAGATTATCTTCTCTTTTTATACTTTTTCCCACTTAACAACATGTTAAACCATTTTTTTTTAACCTGAAAGTATAATTTCAGTTCTGAGAGAGTAGTGTATATATATATATATATATATATATATATATATATATATATTGGGCTGTCCAAAAATAAGAATTGATTATTTAATTGACATATGCTACCGAAAATTTGGAATAATTAAGATTTTTCAAAAGTTTCAAGTCTCTTATGCTCAACAAGGCTGCATTTACTCATTCAAATATACAGTAAAAACTAATATTGTAAAATGTTATTAACACTTAAAAGATGTAATTTATTACTGTGAAAGCAATGCTGAATTTTCAGCAGCCATTAGTTCAGTCTTCAGTGCCACATGATCCTTCATAAGTCATTATAAGGAAACGTGTGACAAATGCGATATATGTTCTACAAAATATTACTCAAAATATAAAACATGGTTTATATCCATAGACTGGATGGAATCATAATCTGAAGCTAATAAAAAAAGTTAGTGTTCATCATACACGGTATGATTTTCTGTGAAGTCTGTCAACTCCAACTGGCCAAAATCTGAAGACTGCAAAGCAAAAGTTGTGTAGTTTATTCCAGTCTTTAATTTCCAGGTAGGCTAATAAAAAAGCCCATATACCCTGGCTACTAGACGTTGATTAATACCAACCAAACAAATTGAAACTGGTGATTTCATCCAACTCTTGCATTTTTGTGTGCAATAATATGCTTCAGACGTGATAAACAGACATTGGCAGTGCTACCTGATACAGCACGAATATAATATTATTTTTCACATCTTTGTATACTCACTATCGCCTACAAGAGATTGACTGTGAAGTTGTAAAGAAGTTGTTTGCTTAAGGAAGATCTGTGTTTTACTAATGTTTTCTAGAGTTGGCTTAACACACATTTCTGTTTTCTGTGTTTGTGAAATGCAGGTGGGAGATGCAAGATGCTGCAGCACTGGAGGATGAAGAGAAGATTTTAGTGGATCAGTTTAAGAAAATATACTTCGACCAAAGCCAAGAAACATAGCAAAGTCCCAGTGACTATATAACAGTAGAACCAAATGACCAGTGTAAAAAGTGTATGTAGCTGCTAAGAAGATTGTTAAAAGTGGATCTCCTGTGGATGTGAAATTACAGTTGCAGATCAGTAATAAACAAAAAACACTGTGAACTCTAATAAATCTCAAGGTTTTGGTGAAATATGACTCCACTCTGCATTGGATGCATGCTCAATTGAAAACTGTATTCCACTTATCTGTTAAACAAATTATAATATAACAGTTATGAGGTAACTGATTTTGGAGCATTACTTGCTGGAAGGGGAAAATTACAAGTGGTGTTCTTTAGTTTCAGTCAGTCAGTGAATGTAGAATAATAATAAAAACAATGCATGCATTAGGCCTATATACACAAAATATGATTATTAGAAACAGATTCTTAACAACTCTTAATATAATACAGGAGACCTTGTGGACTTTAAATGAGGAGTCCAATAGTGTTTTTGAATGCAGAAGTGTTTGATGAAGCATGACTGGCTTAAATAAGATATATATATATAATTCAATTTATTTGTATTTTTCTGTTTTCTGTTTTTATTTTAATTTTAGCTAAGGTTTTAGTAATTTTTTGTGTTTCTCAGTTTTTTCTAAATGTCTATAGTTTTCATTATTATTATTTTTACTGAAATGTTAGTTTCAGTTATTTTAGTTCATCAAGATAAACTAAATAAAACTAAACTAAATGAAATGTCACTGTGGAAACTAGCTGAAATAAAATGAAATTTCTAATAAAATGACAGCCTCTGAGACGTTTTCTGTGATTTAACAATTTTCCAGCGTACCAGAAATTGATATTAAAAAGGGCTTTATGTGGATTATGTACTTATTTTATTATATTTATTTTTCAAAAGTCTGCATTTCATTCACAGTGATTTCACAGTGAAATATACACTATATGCATTTGAAAATTATTGATTCATTCACAAAGACGTGAATTTTCTTTTAGGAGATTATAACTGTATTTTATGCATAGTACAAAAAATGATATCAAAAACATTATTAGCTTTAGCTTATTGCCTATTACTGTAATGATGAAAACGTTTGTATATGCTACAGCTCTTCTGTGTCTGTGTGAAAAGCGGCGCTGTCTGTTTAAATCCCGCCAATCAGCTGGAACGTGTGTAACACGTTTCCGTTTCCGAGGAGACGGAAGCGTGTCTTCCTGTTTGGCAGAAGGAGGAAGCAGGATGTGTGAAATCTCACATGTGCTTGTTGTTATGGTACGTGAGCGGAGCGACATGCATGCAAATACGTATTTACCTCTCCCACTGTCTTCATCTAGCTCTTTAGCAGGGTGATCCGTATAGCTGCTTTAACTATCTGTGCTTTGTGAAGTTTTTCTCCCATTTGTGTGATGAGTAGTTGTTTATAAACACTGGCTGGGGTCCATGCAGGGAATCTTTTACTATGTTTACATGCTCCGATCAAGTCGCAAACAGCAGATCGCTGCTTTCACTGTGTTTCTCTAAATGCAGACACTGAGATTCAGGCGCTTGTGAGTCTCTCACTTCAGCACGCTTGCTTTTAGACCTGAACCAAGCTGTTAGCTTAATGCTAGTTACCACCATAAACAGTCTGACCTGTCAGATCAAAGTGCACTGTCATTAAAGTACGATTAGATTCAACACAACGACTTTTCCGTTTGACTGCTAACACACGAACAGAACTCAGCATTCAAATCAGAACGGTAACATTAGAAGCTAGAAACTTTAAAAGCTACGTTGCCCAACAATTTCTCTGTCAATATTTATGTATTATTTAATTTGAAAAAAAAAAAAGTCAGTATATAATCAAATTATTGTTATTATTAATGATTATTTGCACTAATCACAATTACATGTAGTTACCTATCATTAAATACAATATATTATTATATTTTTGGTCAGCTGTTTGTCACAGGACAAGTGTGCAGTGTCCCAAACTTTATTGATTGTTATTGACAGTATTAATATTATTTAAACATGATTTAACTGATAAATTGAAACATAATGTGCATTATAATATGTCACAATAAATGTTTTGTGATTTAATTGCAAAAGTTGTTTTAAAAAGCTTTTTATTATTTGCTATTTTTATTATTATAATTTTATTTGAATGATTTGTGACACCTCTGTAGCAGTTTGACAGTCAGTCTAATGTTTGAAATATTTGAATATTACTGCTTTATAGTTTTACCGTTATAGTTACTGTTAGTATTTCTACAATGCATTGTATGCATTCATGGTAATGGCAAATTTTTTGTGATGGTGTTGTTACAGTAAAGCATTGGAAGCTTGTTGTTTGTTTGTTTGTTTGTTTGTTTATTTATATTTCTTTATTCTTGATCAGGGTGACATGCAGTAATATTTCTGTAGTGGTGTGTCCATGCCTGTCAGAGCCAGCATCTTCTTCCTCTTCTGTTTTGTTTGGATAACTATGGCCCAGCTCTTGGCACAAGAAGAAAAAGAAAAAACTACTGCACTAAAAGGTAAAGCCAGCAGTTATGAATACACGCTGTGCGTGAATACATGCATGCATACATACAAATAGAAATTAAATACAAATTAAATCACACATTTTAAGGGGGATGTTTTGTGTGTTTATTAATTTTTTTAATTTAAAACAGTAATTAATTTGTTTTCTAGATTTACTGTCCAGGATAGATTTAGACGAGCTGATGAAAAAAGACGAACCCCAACTGAACTTTCCTGAAACTCTGGATGAGTTTGAATATGCCTTCAATGAGCGTAAGACCTTTCGCTTGTCTTTACTCTAAACATTTTTAGACAGTAAATTATTTCACACTATGACATACATGCCAGCTAGACCATCAAATAGCGTTTGGGCTTGTACTTTAATAACATGATTTTGCATCTTGTCTGTGGTTCTGAAGGTTTGAATGCATTAGAAGTGTGCAGAGGGTTTCATTGGATATTGACAGCAGGCAGCAGGCTGTGATAGCGCTGTCTGTTTCAGAGTCTCTGGAGTCTGTGGCAGCTGAATGGACAAGTTGTGCATGCTATGGGCTGTCAGTGGCTTACTCAGCCTTGTGCTCTGTTTGACGGCTAGATTTGCATAACCTTGCTCCTCTCTCTAAAACGCCTCCTGTTAGCGTCTGGAATACCTTATATCAGTCTCTCAGTGAAGAGTATCGCTTTTATTCGATTTCATAAGAAAGTTTCACTTTGTAACTTCTTTTCCCACTCTCTGAGATGAATGTAGAATGACCATTGAGCCAAAGTACAGTTCTTTTTAATGCAGGGTGTTTGTCACTTTGCTCAAATAGGATTCAAAATAGGGTTTTAGGTCAGCCAATGGGGTGCAGAGCATTTAGAAAATGTTAATCGTTAAACTAAACATTATACTAGCCAAATGCAGATTTGTGTAAGTGTGTAAATATAGTTTAAATCAGGGCTTGAAAACGAAAAAAAAATTCAATCGGTTCACTCCGAGCAGAATCGATATTTTAACGTTTCTGTTCCTGCGTTCCTCATGTGTTATTATCGTTCCGAAACGGTTAATACTGGTTAATAACGTTATTTTTTTTCTTTGCCAATAATAATAATAATAATAATAAAGTACAGCATTTTCTTTACTCAGAAAAAAAAAAGAAAAAAGAAAAAACAACAACACAGAAAATCTGGTATCTTAACCCGCTGCGCTTAATCATACACTGGTATACAGACAGAAGCAAGACATTCAAAACTGTCAAGCTTTTGCAAAGTAAAGAAAACTACTTTCTGCTGTCGTTTTCCTTTCCGTGAACTTTGGATCGTGTCACAATAAACCGAAACTCAGCTCTTTTTTTTTTTTTTTCGTTTTGTTAATCTGTCAATGATTTAAGTGAAATATATTTCGTCCTATACATATTCCTTTTTATGTAAGCCCATAGTTTTATTCTGTTTTCTCCGTTCACAGAAGCGCTGCAGGTGCGTGTGATCTGTTGAATCCATCTTACAGTATCCTCGGATAAACTAATGCCGGTGCATTGCCATTGCAACTTACCGGAAGAGTTCACAGCTGAGCGCGGGCGGGCATTTCACGCGTTTGACGCGTCAGCGCCACATTTGCAATATAGGCCGTAGCCTACTACTTGAATTCGTGATTGGTTGACCGCAAATTTCAAATATTAAATGGAACGATAAAATAACGTTATTAACCGGTTAATGGCCATTTCAAATTTTTGATTCTGTTCGGAATTATAAAATTTGATTTCGTTTCTGGTTATGGTTCTGTTCCTGTCAAAATTTCGTTCGTTTCCGGTTTTCGTTTTCGTTCCTTGAACCGGTTCAGAGCCCTGGTTTAAATCCTTGATTTGAGTGATGTTATTTTCTAGCAATAATTCAGATTGGATACAAAAAAGTCAACTAATCAGTGCATAGACTTTAGAAAATGTTGATGGTTAAACTATATTATATGAGACAAATACCAACTGGACATATGTAAATATAGTTTAAAACCTAGATTTGAGTGATGGAATAATTATTAAACGAACATCGAAATTATTTTTAAAAATTACTCATTATTATTATTTTAGTAATGTGAAATCATTTATAAGATTTATAAGTAAAATTCTGTCAAGATTACTTGCAGTTTTTGCCTAAATTAAGTTTTAATTCTTTAGGGATAGATAAATATTTACCATAAATTAAAGTAAAATATTAGTTTAATTTTAAGAATTAATTTCAATAACTTTGGTAACAGGGTCAAATAGTAGAGCATTTCTTTCTTTCTTTCTTTCTTTCTTTCTTTCTTTCTTTCTTTCTTTCTTTCTTTCTTTCTTTCTTTCCCCTCAAATAATGGGAAATCACAGTGTACCCTATTTGTGGAAACTGCTTTTTAATTTTTGTGTATTTTTTCTCTCTTCTTCTTCTTCTTCTTCTATTTTTTTTTAATCAGTGATCTGAGAAAACCCAACAAGAAATACATATGCATTTGAAATGATTGGTTTTTTTCCCCCTTCCCAAAATCGTGTGGCATGATGACTTCATCCCAGTCCGCCTTCAGCTCGTTCATTACTGGAAATCCAAGGTTATGTATACCTCATTAAGCTAAAAATCGAGAAAGCATGCTAATTATGCCAGGTTAAAACAGGGAGAATAAGTTGAAGGGGGATATTCCTCAGAGAGCCTGTGTTATGAAGACGATGGAGCTGAACTTCCACTGTATGTTGGTTTCATTAGATCGCCTCTTCCTTCTGTTAGGCACTTCTTGTAGTAGTGTTTCTCTTCACCCCTTTGTGAATGCATAATTGATTTTTAAAGGTACTTTCTTTTTTTTTTTAACGCTAGCGCATGCTATCTCAGTCTCTCTCGCTCTCTCTCTCTCTTCCACTGTCTCTCTCATTCTTTCTCTAATTCTCTTTCCCATTCTGTCTCAAAGGAGCGGCCATGCTTTCAGAGTTCATTGTTGATATACAGCCTTTTAGTGGTACATGTTGTTGAACAGCTAACGATGAAAGCGAATAGTGTAACACTCTCTGAGTTAGCCATGTTGGATTTATCACCTGCTAACTGTGCAAAAAGTGCTGGAGCTTTGAGAATGAGGAGAATGATAGTGCTTATGCAATCTTTTATCTTCAAAGCTGTTTTTCTTTTTGAGGAGCCATGCACTAGGTTGACTGCAAAAGTATGAGGCCCCAAGGCTATTTGTGTTTAGTGTGTATGCTTTGAGTGTTTTAACTTCACGCATTGGCAATCAGAGAGGTCACTATTAGATTTAACATTGGTTTTAGGCTTCATTGTTCCTCTGTGTCAACAGTACAATAGATGGGTCTATCTTTCTTAAAAATCCTTTCAGAAATGTATGTTAGAAACCAGTTTCTGTTTGTTATTCAGTGTTGTATTGTTTGGTGGAGTAGAATTGTAGTAATAGGAATGTTTGGTGCCCTTACAAAAAGTAAGGGGAGTACCATTCATAAATTTGGGGTCTGTAAGAATTATTTTATTGTATTTTATTTTAATTTAATTATTAATACTTTTACTCTACAAGGATGCATTAAGTTGATAAAAAGTGATCATGTGACATTGAAGACTGGAATAATGGCTGCTGAAAATTCATCACAGGAATAAATTGTGTTTTATAATAAATTAAGATAGTGAAAACATTGGAAACATTATTTTAAAATGTTATAATATTCTACAATATTAATGTTTTTGTGGAGTTTTTGAATCAATCAATCAATTAATCAATCAATTTAACAAGCAAGCAAGCCTTGGTAAACGTATAAGAGATTTTTTTTAAAAAACATTACTTACGACCCAATTTTTTGAATAGTGATGTATATAAATGCTATTGGTAAGGTATTTTAAAGAATATCAAAGCATATCCAAAAAATGGTATTCTCATAGCACCCGAAAAACGCTTTTTGTACCATGTAACTTTATATGCCATGTAATAATATGCATGGATATACAATATACACTGCCGCTCAAAAGTTTGGGATCAGTAAGATTTTATATGTTTTTAAGGGAGTCTCTTCTGCTCATCAAGGCTGTATTTATTTGATCAAAATACAGAAAAAACAGTAATATTGTGAAATCTTATTGCAATTTCTAATATTACTTTCCTATTATACTTTAAAATGGAATTTATTTCTGTGATGCAGCGCTGAATTTTCAGCATCATTATTCCAGTCTTCAGTGTCACATGATCCTTCAGAAATCATTCTAATATGCTGATTTATTATGAGTGTTGAAACTGTTGTGCTGCTTCATATTGTTTTTTGGAACATGTGATACTTTTTTCTTTGATTCTTTGATGAATACAAAGTTAAAAAGAGCAGCATTTGTTCAAAATAGAAATCTTTTCTGACAGTATATGTCTTTACTATGACTTTTTATTCATTTAACACATACCTCCTGAATAAAAAAAAGAAAGAAAAAATGTACTGACCCCAAATTTTGAATAGCATTGTATATTATAACACAAAATTTCTTTTTTAAATGAATGCTGCTCTTTTTTAACTTTTCATTAATCAGAGAATCCTAAAAAAAAAGAAAAAAAAAAGAAATCACAGGTCCCCCCCCCCAAAAAAGCAACACAACGGTTTCCAAAATTGATCATAAATCAGCATATTAGCGTGATTTCTGAAGGATCATGTGACACTGAAGACTGGAGTAATGATGCTGAAAATTCAGCTTTGATCACAGGAATAAATTATATTTTAAAGTATATTAAAATAGAAAACTGTTATTTTAAATTGCAATAATATTTCACAAAATAAAAGTTTTTTTTTTTTTTTTTTTTTTTTTTGGTGTATTTTTGATCAAATAGATACAGCCTTGATGAGCGGAAGAAACTTCTTTAAAAAACATTAAAATCTTACTGATCCCAATCTTTTGAGCGGCAGTGTATACAATTAAATAACATACAGTTAATACATTACATACTTTATATTTTAAATATTAAAAAGTAATAGTAGGCAACAATGTTTCAAGTCTGGCTCTCACTCACAAGGGGCTAGCTAGTTTAAATGAAGGAAAGTTATTTTTTTTAATGACACTAACATAGGTAGCAGGGTTATGTGGTTGAGCTAGACAAATGTTGTGTGTCAGTACTACAATATAGTATAGTACAAATTGACTAATTTAAAAAAAAAAAAAAAACTTTGTCCAAAAAGTGGATGGGATTGCGTATATGCCAGTCATTCAGCGCTTCCCCTGAAACTGCATTAGTCCTAACCAAGCATGGCATTGTTGTTTACCTCATCCACCTCAGCAGCTGTTTAGCAGCATCAGTACTTGGCAAAAGCCAGGCTTCATTGTCCAGCCTTGGCAGAACAGTGGCATTCAAGTGGGTCACTTTGAATGAAGTCGGCTGGCCCGCTCTCAAACGAGCCCCTCAAAGGATGCTCATAGGAGGGAACAGTTGCAGCGGTCCAGCCACACTCACGCACGCGCACGCTCTCAGATCTCTGGTGGCTTGAGGTACAGTGGCGGAGAGACCGCTATTGCAGCACCAGCTGTCTGAGGAAGGCCTGCCAGACGTCCCAGAAGGCTGAAGTAAGGGGGACAGGAGAAGCGTTAGCCGTTCGCAGGGCTTGTACCTGCCAGATGGGGAGACACCAGCCAAACGTATTTAATTGCATGAAGGGGAATGATGCACATCAAGCAGGCCTGAGGTTCTGAACTGAAGGTCACAGCCTGACAGGTAGAATGACTTCTGCAGGCTTTGTGTGGACTATGGATGGCCCTCAAGGCCTCATATACTAAGGCTTTCAGTGTTTCATTGGATCCCAGCTACTCATTGAGAATAGGTTTGGCTGAGGTATTTGATGCTCCTCAGACTGCAGGTGCAAAATGATTGGTGAATGGTAAAGGTAAGGTAAAGAGTGATTCACTTGAGTTTAAGCCTGCCAATGTTGTGCCCTTGCTGTGAAAATAACAAGGCTTTCATGTGTCTCATGGCCAATCAAAGACGTCTTACTTTTATGTTGGAAAACATTCTTTTCTTGTTGGATCACAAAGGCTTTGGCTTCATGCCGTCCCTCACGCTCCACTTCAAGATACTCTGCACTAATATTTTCCTTAATATTCCCTTCTTCTGCTATTGAAGTAGAACTGTGGGAGAAATGTTATAGAGAGGTTAAAGATAATAAAATTAATAGTGTCCAGTCTTGGACCCAAGCCTCTCAAACCATATTATGAATAGATAGCAGAATAAGTGTGCGCTGTCTTTCTTATTGAGTTACAAACTGTTTGTTTATGGAAGCCCTTCTACACAAACCAAATTTAGGTATTCTTAAGCTCTTATGATTTTATTACAAAATTATACAGTTATGTATTTTTTTCTTTTCTGTAGATGGTCAGTTGAGACACATACAAACAGGGGAGCCATTTGTCTTCAACTATAAAGAGGACCTGCATAGATGGAACCAGAAAAGATATGAAGCGCTGGGAGAGGTAATGTTGATTAAAAAAAAAAAGTACATAAAAATGTGATACTGTGTTATCTTCACAAATCAGTTTGTGAAATTATGTATGCAATAATTCAATATTATAGAACATCTTTGAGTATTGATTTATTTATTTACTCTACCTTTTAAATGTTTGGGCTCAGTATTATTTATTTATTTATTTATTTGTTTGTTTGTTGATTGTTTGATTGAATTTTTATTCAGCAAGTAGGCATTAAATTTACCAAAAGTGACATATAATGTTAATGTAATATAATGTTACAAAAGATGTATATTTCAAATAAATGCTTTTAAATAACGAATCCTGAATAAAAAAGATCAAAGCACAGCTGTTTTCAACATTGATAATAATAAGAAATGTACTTACTTGAGCACCAAATCAACATATTAGAAAGATTTCTGATGGATCATGTGACACTGGGACTGGATTAATGAATTAAACGGAAATAAATTAAAATGTAAAAATATATTATATTAAAATAGAAAACATTTATTTTAAGTTGCAATAAAATTTCACAATTTTATTTATTTATTTTACTGTATTATCAAATATATTCAGTTGGAGACTGCTTTTAAAAACAAACAAACAAAGAACTTAATGACTCCCAACTTTTGAATGGTAGTGTATGTATGCATACAAAAACATTTTACTTATTTCAAAATTACTTTTTTTTTTAAAAACCATACAGCACCACCAAAGTTTAAAACCATTTATCTCAGTGGTGTATTGATATTTGGGTAGGCCGTTATTTGAGGCGCATGTATTTTCACATAGAACATTTTTAAGATGTGAACGTGGTCTTTCTGATACATCATAGATGGTCTTTCATCTTTTTTTGGTTGTTGTGTTTAGTGAGCTCTGATTTACAGCACTCTAACTGTTCACACCTTCACGCTTTACCAACCACTACTCCTTCCAACCCCCTTCCACTGTCACGCTCCAGGGCTGTGTGCATGTTATAAGCTTTAAGGTTTTTGTTGATTGTTCATATTTTGATGTGTATCACATATTGGCTTATTAGTCTGTGTGTGTACTTGTGTGTGCCTTCAGGAAAGTTTCTTTTTCTGCTGGAGCCTGCATGTGGCTTTGAAAGTTCAAATGCAGTTCACTGAGTTTTAAGTTAATTTGTGTATACATGCACTTAATTATCTTTGTTCATTTACATCTGTATTCTTTGGCTTTATTTGTAGTGCATATTCGTTTGATGTTCAAAGGAAAGAGATTGACTCTTTTAGGATTATATGAGCGTTTTATTTCTGGTCCAGGTATGATCCTAAGAGAAATGGCCCTTTAAGAACAAAACAAAACACTTCTTCCCTTTTATCATTGCATATCTGTTTATGTGGCTAAAACATAAAGCAAACGTTTCAGAGCTGAACAGCGGGTGACCAGATTTCATGAACTTCTCTTCAGTGAATTCGAAGTAAAGTGAAAGCAGTTTGGATTTTGTGGTATTGTTTTGAATTTTAAAGGATTCGGTTGCGCAGGGTTAGATGATTTTGTGATGTATGTTTGCAATATAGATGCATGTGATATCAAATCACTTGTGTTTATTAAAGTACTGTTTGTGGTAGCCTGCGTTCATTAAACAGGCTAGAAAGAAAATAGTTATACCTCATCCCTTAAGTCATTTATAGCTACCCTGCAAAAATAGATTGGAGGTACAAAACCATGCCAATTATGTTGTTTGTTGTTGTAAAGTTCAACACAGACTTCGGCAGTATCATGCTCTAATACAGTCAGTCTTGCATAGTACAATTTACACCAAAATTTGAAGGAAAAAACACTTTGCAGCACTTTACTACGACTAAAATCTTTTTGAATATGCTATGAAATACCATATCCATTTACTCTAGCAATGTCCCATCCATACATCCATATATGTGCTTTACATCCAAGTGCAGAAAGTGCTACTAGTCTTGTTAAAAAATTTGAAATGGAGGCCAGATTTCTTAAAAAAAAAAAATCCATTGGTATTTTTTCTTTTCTTTAAGAAATGTGACATGGGATTGGTATTCAAGTACCATATAAATACCATGGTTTCTAAATATGTTAATCACCATGATATATAAAATTCTTAAATTCTTAATCAATCATTATAATTATTTTGACAAAATTAAACCTATTTCTCTCCTTGAATGCACATTTAGTTTTTTTCTACGTTATAAAGAAATACAGAGTAAAAAGTAAAAGTAAAACATGCAATCATGGATTATTTTTGATTATTTTGACAAGGCATTCAGCTACCAGTGAGAATGTAGTACTCTCAGCTCTGTTAAGCATGCATCACCATATCTGAATCCATCCAAAGAATTTCTGGTTTTCCCCTGCGATCAGCACAGAATGTGACAGAAGTGTGCGAATTCAGTGCTGTTCTAGCCATAATGCATACGGAGGCCAGATTCAGCTGAAAACTTGATTTCTTGCTCTGACTGTCTCTGTCTTGTGTCTGTGAATGCCACTGTTGGTGGTGTGTCACTGTGTTCCAGCGTTCTCAGACTTGAGAGTGTGAATGTGGGGTACAGAAGTGGGCGAGAGTCTTTGTGAGACTGGAGGCAGCACCAGATGTCCAATTTGCACTTCAGCTGGGCCTGAATGAGCTGCTGGACCACAGGTTTACCCTGACAGGTTCACTGAGAGAGAGAGAGAGACTCTCGACCCATAAGGTTTGATGATTATTATTGGCATGTCTTGTATTGCCAAAGCAGTGCAAAATAAGGAAAATATGTAGTATAAAAAATGTAATACCTTTTAAATGAATTTAAATTGACAAATTATTAAACATTTAAAATTAAAATATTCAGTAGTTGCGAGGTAAAGTGTACCAGATGTGTAAGGGTAAATTATGTCAGTGACTTACCTGATAGTTATAGTGAGTTTTATATTCAAATCCAGAAAGAAACATTACATTGGTCTTGTTGATACAAATATGAAACAGAGGCCATATTTCTTCAAAGAATGCAAGGAAGCTCTGGCAAAGAGAAACCCTCCTTTCAAAGAAAACGATCAAGGATATTCTCCACAAAGTAAAGCATTGCGAAAGTTTCCTCTCAAAAAAAGTTGGTGAAGTACAAGGAGTAACATTTCATATTTTCCTGCAACCTTGATGGTTGAAGTGTGGAATAATAATATCTTAGTTTATTCAGTCTAATAAATGCTTTTTATTTTGTTCATTTCCTATCAAGAATTTTCAGTTTATAGGACATTAGGCATAGCATAAATTGTAATCAGACATAATTATTTTCATCCAACAATGAAAATTCTGTCATCATTTACTCACCCTCATGTTGTTATTTGTTTCTTCTGTGGAGCACAAAAAGAAGATATTTTGGGACTTTGCTGTCCGAACAGCATTGCACCTCATTGACCTTTCAATGAAATGTGTTTATAATAATGTGTAATCTTTAAAATGTATATTGTTGCACATGCATCTTGAATTCATTCATTCATCATCTAATTAGGTGTATTTCTGGGTGTAGTCCTGTCAAATGATTAATCGCGATTAATCGCATCCAAAATAAAAGTTTGTGTTTACATAATAAATGTGTGTATACTGTGCATATTTTTTATGTATTTTCTTAAATATATACATGCATGTGTGTGTATTTATATACATAATAAATATACATAGTACACACACACAAATTATGTAAATAACTTATTTTGGATGCGATTAATCTTTTGACAGCACTAAGAGTATTTGTTCCAAACACTCTCTCTGAACATGAAATAGCCTAGCTGTGTATTTTAGTTTGGTTTCAAATGCTCTTCTGCAGTTCTACAGCATCTTTGAATGCAATCTGCACACACGTACAATACATGCAGAAGCTGGAGGCAAACTGAAATTCGGGGTCATTCCATCATCTATTTCTATAGCCAACTTCTCTACAATTCTTCTCCTCTCTCTTCATCACGGTGGAATCATCATTAGGGGGTATGCAGACACACACATGCAGAAGTGTGAGATCATTGGCTGGTTTGCATCACTGAACACTGGCAAGTGCTTTGCCTTAGAGGGGTGTGTGTTTGTATCACCATATTAGCTGGGGAGGGAGGGGGCGGCGTGGATGGGGGGCTTCAGATGCTCTGCGTGCATTTAATTAAGTTTTTTTTTTTCTAAAATTGTACGGAAACATTTCTTAATGTGTGTCTTTCCTATCATAGTATCAGGTGTCTGTTGCCTTTTGCGAATGTGTGTGTCTCCCTCAATATATGCGAGTGTTTTGTTTTGTGTGTTTACCTGGCCATTTTGTTGACCTCCCTGGCAGTACAACGCTATTTATGCATTCATATTTTGTGTCTGACGGCGTGTGAGTTTGTGTGTGGGTGGCAGGTACTGTGTGGGTCCATGTTGGTATGTTCGCAGTGGGCGGAGGGTCATGAACGTTGCCTTACATACACACACACACACACACACATGCACAGAGAGAGTGTGTGTGTGGAGGGCTGTAAGTGACTGTTCTCAGCGCTAGGTGACACAGTGTGGGCTCGACTCCAGATGGGAGAGCATTAAGCTGTTAATAAATGAGGATCTTTCTCTGCATCTGTGGAATGACAGACATACAGTATTCTAATGAAGAAGGGCTACCCAGATGGCTTGATTTCATAGATAACTCCCCTCTTTCTCACATTTTATACTGATTGGCTTTATACTGCGAGTATGTGAGAGAAACATTGACTCAGAGGGAGTGTTTTTTTTGTGCTTTTAATTGAAAGGACATCGGACAGTGACATAAGAGGAGTTGAATAGGATTGGGAAGTGATGCAGTTAACCTTTAGTGCATAACTTGTACTGCAACATTTGAGCTAAAAATGAGTGAAAGTCATGTTACTGTAAATGTTACAGCTGTTTCATTATGTGAAGAAACACAAATACACTTTATATCCTGTAGATAGACACACACAAACAAACATGCTCAATGCACATGATGTTCCTCCACCAGCTGCAAGAGATGAAACCTGAATTTGTGTTTACAGAGGCAAGGTGATATCAGTATAGCTATTTTAAGTAGTTTTTAGTAAAGTAAGTTGTATAAATAAGAAGTAAAATGAGCACTAAAATAAGTTAAGGTAAACAGAAATAATTTATACATTTCAAAACTAATAAAAATCACAATAGTACTTCAAAATTGACCTTGTTTGCAGTGTATGGTTCGTCTTAATTGAAAAGAATATTATGAGTAAAGCGTATTATGAGTTTTTTTTTTTTTAACTAGCTGTTCAATCATTTTCATTATGGCATCAAATCACAGCAGCAAAAATCAAGTCTGAATCTTCCTGTTTTTTTTTTGTTTTTTTTTTTCGTATGCAGTATCTGTTACTGTACACTTGGTAATTTTACATTCTGAAGTTAAACTCAATGGAAAGCCATGCTGCCAATTTTACATATGTGATGTGACTTTTTACTGTGTGAAATGGGTAAAAAAACAGGAATGGGACATGATTTTTAGAAATTAGGAATTGGGGGTTTTCAAAAATGGGAGTTACATATCAGAATGGAGCGGAACCTGAATGCAAACTTTTCAGCGAAAGCGCATGTGAAGACATTTTGATTGAAAGATTATAAAGACTTTCAGTTTAAATAAAGAACAAAAAATCAGGAATGTGCAAGAAAATATATAGTCTTTTTGTCTTAAAAGATTGTAAATGCTTGTGAATGTTGCTTCATGTTGTCTTTAATGGTTTGAATGACACAACAGACAGAAGAATCACACAGAAGCCTTATGGGACTATCACATGAAGTGCACCCACTTTCTTCCTTCAACAACAGCAAAAAGTTAAATATTTAAAAGAGGAACAAGAAAACGGGAGTCCAACCGAGCTGTTTCATTCTCAACCCTCTCTTGTCATGAATCAGCATTCACTTCTCCTTCTTTTGTCAACCTTGTGTTTGTGTATTTCTGTTTTGGGGATTTGTCTTTTCTTCATCTATTCTTTATTCCTTCCTTTTAATCTATTGGTAATTCCCCACTCTTCCCTGTGCTGTCACTCCATCAGTGTACCGTTCTCTCACTCGCTGTCATTATCCAAACAGCTTTGAAGTCATTCATTCATTCTGTCCTGCCCGAGTAGCTTTAAAAGACTCCGTCAGTCGACTGATCTGAAGTCAGTATACAGCGGCTAAGACAAACACATCTTGCAGTATTGATTACCCTTCACTGTCCAGTGTCCAGTCGACTCATTAGTCCGGGTCAGAGCGGGACCACCTGATAAGCACCTGTCCTCATTTTTCAATTCTCCTCGGGATTCCCATCATGCAAGAGGTCAAAGTTTCATATGACGCTCCTCTTTTTTTTTCTGTGTGGAACACAAATGTCTCATCACCCGAGTGCTGAGGTCAGCCGGACGGGGGAGATTGAGTTGTAATACCTCCGTTGTGGGAGGTCTGTGGATTTTTTTTCCTCTTTTCTCTCGCTTTATCACTTTCTCTGACTTATTCTGTTCATCTAGGGGCCCGCGGACTCCCTCCTCCTTGTTTGAAGAGGATTCTTGCCGCATGGGAGTTCACAAACAGATCAACTTTCTTAGACAACAGTGCACTTCATTAAGACCCTCAGCTGTGTGTGTCCACCTTATCGCTTGCCCACCCAGACGACATGCTCTGGTCAAGGCCACCGTGGCGTCTCTGCCTTTCTCTCGTCTCTTTCCGTCCGTTCCTCCCACGCTCCCTCTTTTCTCAGCTGTGGCGTCGTGCGTGAGCTGGCAGAGGACGGTGTCTGCGGGGGGATTAGCATGACCCCCCCCGCTCTCATATGCTCTGTCTCCCCGCCGCTCCCCTGCAGATCCCCCTGCTAAGGCTCTTCCTTCCTCTCTGATCCTCCAGATCCTGGCCGCCACATCGGCAGCCCATAAACAAACCCCCTCCTGGAGTCTGAGCCTGGAGCTGACCCTGTGTGGTCACCCATTGTCCTATCTGAGACCCATATCATTGGCAGATGAGACATGGCTGTATTTATGTATCTTATATGCCGGACTCCAGCAGTGCGATGTGGTTTAGTGTCTTGCTGGCTTAGAAGAAGATTGTATGGGATAGAATGGTGAATTAACGTGACGCTACGCATAATGGTAAAGGCCTCTCGGAAAGCCATGTCTGTCGGCCGCTAAGTCTAACATTGCCACAGATTTTGTGCACACATCTGTGGAATTCTAAACAATAGTTTAAAATATTTATTTTTAACGTTTTATGCCTTTTTATTTAGATTGTATAGGTCGACAGGAAGGTCGATGGAACCTCGAGTCTGTGACTTGGATTCGAGTCGCAATTAAGTCGCATAAATAAACACTTGTGACTTGACTTGGACTTGTGAACAGCTGACTCGAGACTTGAGTTGGGATCGTGACTTGTGAGACTCGTAAAAAGCGCAAGTCATTTGGTATGGGAGTTTATATGAATGCATCTCTGAGGGAAACTGACTGTTTTTATAAAAGTTTAGATGTTAGTCTTTTCATCTTGCCTCAGTATAATGCATATTAAAGCAGTGTTCATAACTGCAGCACTGCTTTGTTTACAGCGGCAACCAAGGAAACCCTGTTTAATTGCTGTTACATAAGCGCCACCTGCTGGCAGAGAGTGAATCTGCATTCTAATTTAGCCTGTCTGCTGTTTTGTTTCTTGCAAATATGTTTTATGTAGGATAGTTTCACAAAACTAAAGTCAGACTATTCTGTTTTTGCTTCAAATTTATGCAGCCTCTTTGTTTGGATTGTGTTTAAAATACTGTGGTTGCCTCTAATTTTAAATGGAAAAAGAGCACAGACAAAGCCTTAGTTTGTTTATATGAGTTTTCTTTCATTTGTGTTATTCATTTGATTGATTAGGGTTTGTTTTAAAATTGTAATTTTGTTTTGTTATTCAACATGTTTCAATTTTACAAAGAAATGCTCAGCATTTTGTCTGAGAAATAATAAAAGGTCAATAGCAGGGATGCCCAAACTCGGTCCTGGAGGGCCAGTGTCCAGCAGAGTTTAGTTCCAACCCCAATTAAACACACCTGAACCAGCTAATCAAGCTCTTACTAGGCATACTGGAAACTTCCAGGGAGGTGTGTTGAGGCAAGTTGGAGCTAAAGTCTGCAGGACACCGGCCCTCCAGGACCGAGTTTGGGCACCCCTGGTCAATAGTATCATGAAATCAGTATTTCAAAACTGATTTAGCCTCAATAACTAACTGAAAGAACTGTTGATTAAAATAGATCAAAGACTTGAGATGTGACTTGGACTCCACTTTAGAGACTTGAGACTTGACTTGGACTTGGACCTCAGAGACTTTTGAACTTGTCTGAAATAAATGTTGTTCTTTTGAATGTTCTTTTCATCAAAAAATCCTGGAAAAAAAAGTTTCATGGTTTTTATCAGTGATTTAAAAA
>JAFVLL020012235.1:8496-28496 GCA_021397915.2 Tor tambroides | reverse complement strand
CAGTGGTTCTCAAATGGTTTACTTCAGGAATTTAAGAGATTTTACATTTGAACGTCAGTTGTCGACCCTACAGTACATAGTACCGGAATTGTTCATTGTGTAAAATGCAGAAATACAGAGATTATTTTTATTAATTTATTAACTATAATTTGATAATTATTAGTTGATGTGTTCAGATGTTGTTGCATTTACAAACTTGACTTGTCTTTATAAAATCACAAAATATAAAATCATATTAATTAAATTAGACACAAATGAAATAAACTCTTAATTTGCACTTAGATACACTTCAGACAAAATTAATAATTCATTAGTTTATTTTCTACTTTTTATAATTTATTCATTCATTCATTTATTTATTTTTTAATATGTATTTTGGAATGGCCATACAAGAAAGTTAACTTAACACTGTTTGGCCAAGGAAACTTTCTTTTTGCCAAGGAAAATAGGCAAAAAGAAATTTTGCCTATTTTGAGATAGGCAAAAATTGCCCAACAGCCTGACCAATCATTATTAGCGATCTCATAATTAATCTTCTCTGAGTCATATTATCTTTTTCCTTGCCTAGTTTTGTTGATGGTTTTCAAGGGCATTTGCGTCATGCAACCTTGTCTATGTAGGCATCTGCCTAATTTTCCATTATTTGTTTCCCTCCCGCCTACAATCAGAACAGACCTGTCAATGTCCTCCGGTTGAGGACCACTGGTCTAGACCGTGTGCATCACACTGACTTCATCCATCAGCTCTGTTTGACTGTAGATCAAGACCTCACACATTTTGTGACACCAGCACAGCTGACAGTCTCAGCCGTCAGACAGGGATCCGGCTCCACCGCCTTCACGCCTCATTCCAGTGGGGCATCTGTTAGTGCCTCCACCCGGGTGGGCCGTAATGTTCTCTCCGACTTGGCATAACAGGATGAGCGTGCCCCGAAAGATAAGCCCCGTTACATTGGAGCTGTTCTACTGACTGTTGCCAAATCACAACCACCATAAAACATCTCATCTTAATTAGCGCATTTGCTATTCACCTCTTAAAACACTGTAGTTTCAGCTGTTGCAGATCGTGAGCTAAAGCAAAACAAGAAAGAAACGCTCAAAGTTGTTGATGTCACTGAACCATGAAACTTTTGGCCCGGGGTTGAAATTGCACGGTGTACACGTTCTTTAGCAATTTAACTGCAGGGATAAACATACCTTACATCAACACGCTGTTTGTACTCTAGATTTGCCCCGCTTTAGGCTGACAGCACCCGTACACTCTGCTCTCTGAGCAGAACAAGTGAAATCCAGACAGTTCCAATTATCTCATTCACTGCGGCTTGTTGAGTGTACAACTGCATGGACTTTGCATATATACAAAGAAGTGTGATTAATTCTGATTGTCGTAAAGAAAAACATTGTTGTTTTTTTACTGTATAGGTTCAGTTTGAGTTGCATTACAATATGTGACCCTGGACCACAAAACCAGTCTTAAGTTGCTGGGGTATATTTGTAGCAATATCCAAAAATACATAGTATGGGTCAAAATTATAGATTTTTCCTTTATGCCAAAAATCACTAGGATATTAAGTAAAGATCATGTTCCATGAAGATATTTTGTAAATTTTCTACCGTAAATATATTAAAACTTAATTTTTGATTATTAATATGCATTGCTAAGAACTTTAAAGGTGATTTTCTCAATATTTTGATTTTTTTTCGCACCCTCAGATTCCAGATTTTCAAATAGTTGTATCTCGGCCAAATATTGTCCTATCCTAACAAACCATACATCAATGGAAAGCTTATTTATTCAGCTTTCAGATGATGTATAAATCTCAATTTCAGAAAATTGACCCTTATGACTGGTTTTGTGATCCAGGGTCACATATTCTTTGTACAATTATACCAAATAAATCAAACTACACAATGGACCTTTATCACAGATTTTGATTATGCATTTCCAGAGTTAGTAATATAATAAATCTAGCAGGTTTTTTTCTCAATTAAAAAAATAAGTTCATGTTTATCTCATAATTTTCTTTTATTATAGTACATTTGCATTAAATTACTGAAAACAAGTTAATGCAGCTGCATGAGTGTTTCTAATACAAATTCTAATCATTTATTGTTATTATAATAGTAAGTACATGTAACATGTAACAAAGACACCTTAAAATAAAGTGTAACCCAACTTCTGAGTGGTATTTTTTTTTTTTTTTTTTTTTTTTTTCCAGTTTAGTTTCTGTTCACTACTAAGATTACCCGACTTCCACTAAGAACCCCAGAAATATGAAAAGGGTCCATCTAATATTCTTTAATAACTCCCTTCAGTGCTTTTTTTCTAAATGTTCCATCCGGAGTTACAGTACATTTTAGTTTCAAACAACTGGAAGATATATTTGTAAGTTTGTTTGAAAGACTTATAAGAATGTCTCTCTTGTCTCCTGTAGATCATTACAAAGTATGTTTATGAACGCTTGGAGAACGACTGCAACCTGAAGAAGGAGATCCTCCCTGTAAGTAATGTCTTTTTTCCTCCTTAATGCTTTAGATGCCCACAATTTGAATCTAAACAGAATTATTGCGAACATTGATGCAGTTGCGCTTGGCATCCTATAAGATTACAATGGTCTATATTGTGTGAAAACTAAGTTTTAGAATGATATTCTCAACTCACTTCTCAACTCTCCAGGAGAAAATTGCATTTGTTCTGATGGTAAAATTGCGTACGCTCAAGGAGATTCCTGAGGTGTGGTCACTGCATTCATATGAGCAATAATGTTATGATTTCTAGTACACTTTTTAAGAGGCGTATCATTAAACTACACATCATTTTTGATAGCGGGTGTTTGCACTTGGTAGACAGAATTTATGTCCTTTTAAAAGCACTGTAAATTACTCTCCATAAATCACCTGAACAATGCTGGCACAGGCTTTTATGAGCTGTTTTATTTGTGGAGAGTATTTACCAAATGATGTTCTTGGAGTCTGTATTGTCTTTCAGAGAGTTTCATGGGCAAAGCTACCTGTAACCAGCTGCATTTAGTACTTAATCCATTTATCAAAGTCCATTTTAAAGAAGAGTAGACACAAAATACATTGTGTTATTACTAAGCGTATGATTTTATGCTCATCTTAGAGTTTGCCACATAACTTATCAGCACACAGGAAGCATACACCGTGTAAATGTCAAGATGGATTTGTTGCGATGTAATGAAGTCATCAGATGCAGACAGACAGCAGTTGACTGTTTTTGGCAGCTGGCAGTGTAGCTCAGCATTGAGTGCCATTCATTAGAAATGATTCCACGCTCTGACTCACTCTGCTGTTTCTGAGAGTGTCCTGCCCCACTTTAATAAGAGTAAATATAGTTGTTGACACACATCAGGGGATTGAGGAGTCGCACAACACAAAAACACCTTTTATAATCGGATCGAGGTTCACAGAGTTTGCCGAGTTTGATTAAATGATGATGGATATTAGGTTTCTAGTTTACTTACTGTAGTTATAGAGCACTTCATCTACTCCAGCATTTTGGAATGTAGTGTGAACTCTTGTTTTGAAGTGCCCCAAGTATGTTCAATATATAAATGAAATTTTCAAACTGAAGATTTCATTGGCCGTAATCTTGTGCCCTGTCGTAATTGGCGACTGGCATCTCAGTTTGGAGCTAATTGTAATATTTATATTCCTTCAGGTTGATGCAACTGAGGATGAACCAAAAAGCTTTATTTACATGAGCGAGGATGCCATCACTAACCCAGAGAAGATCATGGTTCTCATCCAGGGCAGTGGAGTGGTAAGGGCAGGCCAGTGGGCTCGACGCCTCATCATTAATGAAGACCTCAACAGTGGGACGCAGATACCCTTCATTAACCGTGCCAAAGAGGTGGGTTTTATTTTGTCTTCATCATTTTTTTAGCGAATGGAAGTAATTAAGCATGATGTTTACAATGCTACTTTCACTTTTTGTTGTAAAATAATTTATTGCATATGTGTTGTGTTGGGTGTGTGTCGGCAATAGAGTTTATTTATCCAGATTATCTTGTTCTGAGATAAGATGTCAATCAAGTAAAAATGTGGCAACTTTAAGTTCCAATTCCTTTTTCCAAACTTTAAGTTCAAATTTGAATAGCATACCTACATACTCTTTATGTTTCTGAAATAAGTCTCTTATGCTACAAAATCAATAATATTCTGAAATATTGTTACAATCATTTAGCAATGTTTTCTATTTTAATAAAATATAAAATGTAATTTATTCCTGTGGTGGCAAAGCTGAATTTTCAGCAGTCTTTACTTCAATCTTTAGCATCACATTATCTTTCAGAAATCATTCTAATATGTTGATTTGATGCTTGTTATTTTCAATTATTGGTGCTCATTTATTAGTAATGTTTTGTTTTTTTATTGTCAATGTTAAAAACATGTTTCTTGAGCATCCAATCAGCATATCAGAATGATTTCTGAAGGATCATGTGATACTAAAGACAGAATTAATGATGATTAAATTTCAGCTTTGCCATCGCAGGAATAAATTACGTTTTAAAATGGAATAAAATGTTAAAAATATTTTAAATTGTAATAATATTTCACGATGTTACTGTTCTTATTAGTGGTGGGACAAAATATTGATATGGCGATATATTGTTGTCCTTCTCCATGTGATATGAGAATTGATACACTGGGGCCAAATATCGATATTTTAATTAATACAATAAGTGCACTAAATAGATTTCCCTACTCTCAGCGTCTAAAAATGTGGCTGCACCATTTTCGACTTCTTTCCAAACTCCTTGTGCAAACACACATCTCACTGAATTATTACAATTAATGGGAAAATGAATGTTTGGAAATGTAAATTTATATTTCCTACTGACACACTACAGTAAAAGATAGAAATAAATGACTTAAAACTATTTTTAGCTGGTGAAAATACTAGTGTTATAATAATTTTGACCACCACTGTATATAAAAAAAGTTGATAAGCTGTTAAATGTGTTGGTTTACACATACAAAGAAAAGTGTGAGCTTTTAATAAGTCCAAGAATAAAATGATTAATTTACGTAAAATGTCAAATTTGATTTACAGAACTTTGTTCTGTTTTCTAAAAGTTTAGACTTGAATAAAGAGAGAAAACTTGCACTTAACCTTTTCACAGGCATTTTGTTTTCATAGTTAGCTATCATAATGTATCATTATAGTGTTGTCTAGCAATATATCGATTATTGCAAAAATTGCTGTATTGTGAGCCATGTATCATGATGTACCCTACGATTCCCACCCCTAGTTCTTACTGTATTTTCAATCAAATAAATGCAGCATTGTTGAGCATAAGAAACTTAAATGATCTTAATTATTCAAAACTTTTGACCAGTAGTGCACATTTTTATGTTTGTATTGTGAATTTAAAGCATAATGAAGTCTTTTTGTATTTTGTACACATTAAAAATATTTATTTCTATATTACTATAGTATATATTATTAAAAATGAATGTGGTTTGGTCTGTAAAGATATTGGCAGGGTGTGTAAATATCTAAACTTCTGGCCTGACTGGGCCAGTAGATTGTCTAACATCAGTGAAAGTATTATCACATGCTTGCAGTCTGAGCAACTGCTGTATCTATCTCTATTTTCTCCTCTTTACTCTCTCCAATCCATAGATATTTATTTACCCAGCAAAAGGAGCTGTTTTGCTGTTACGTGTGTACTGTAAACTGTAATTTAGATTTTCATTTCTTTTCTCTGTCGGAGGACGTATCCCCGAGTGGAGTTATTTCCGTCCATCGCGGCTAGTCGTTTGTCACGCTGCCCGCCGCTACCTGTGTAATTTCATCGGCCCGTGCGTTCAAATTGACTTAAGGGAGATCGCCCTCGCTGTTCCATCTAAATGTCATAAAACACACAAACACACACACACTCCCACACTGATGTCTGCAGGCAAAGTCACTTTTCGTACAGCGCCAGGAAAAGACGGACAGGGAAGGCGAGTTTGCTTGTATGTGTGTGTGTGAGACAGTGGCTTATTGCATTTGCGAAGAAGTGCGTTCTGGGGGCGTACTGTGACGGGTTAGACAGAAAGAATGCACATCGTGCTCTGCCGACCATTTATCATGCTAAATAATGACCCCAGCTTTGCTGTGACATCATCATAATAGCATTTACAGGAAGAGAGATTCCAGAGTTTGTTGCGTGTATATCAGTATGACAAAGGGAATGTGGCTGTCACTTTGCAATATCTGTATTGCTGAAGGGGTGCGGATGCGCTGTCTGATTCTTCAAGTGACAGCTCGTGTTTGTGATTTCCTCTGTGATAAACAAGGCCACCTGAGGCCATGTGCCGAATTCGCTCTGATCCGAGATCAGTCTGTTCTTTTAGCCTGTGAGATGTGTTATTCTGATGGGAATTGGTTACGTGCTTACAAACAGATTTCATTGCTCCCTGATCTGTCCTGTGAAGCTTTATTAAAGAGTATTGTGTAGAAATTAGATTTTAAAATAAAGCAGGTTGATTCTGAGTTGCTCAAAATTTAGACCACTGTCTTTATTAGCTTATTGTCAGAGAAAACACAGCGGGAAGACAACTCAAACAATCAAATGAGTACAGGAGCAGTTTTTGGAAATAATCAACTGGTTTTGGAATCAATAAATAAGAGAGAGAAAACTATAATCAAGCACTCTTCAAAGTTTAATTTGAAATCAAGTAGCACACTATCAGTCAAAAGTTTTTGAACAGTAAGATTTTTACCCTAATGTTTTTTAAAGAATTCTCTTCTGCTCACCAATCCTGCATTTATTTGATCAGAAATACAGCAAAAGCAGTAATATTGTGAAATGTTTTTACTATTTAAAATATCTACTTCTGTTTGAATATATTTTAAAATGTAATTTATTCCTGTGATGCTAAATTTTCAGCATCATTACTCCAGTCTTCAGTGTCACATGATCCTTTAGAAATCATTCTAATATGCTGTTTTGCATATAAACATTTATTATTATTATTATTATTATTATTATCAATATTGGAGCTTGGAGACAGTATAATTATAGAAATTATAGAAATTAATACTTTTATTTAGCAAGGATGCTTTAAACTGATCAGAAGTGATTACAAAGACATTTATGATGTTACAAAAGATTTCTATTTCAGATAAATGCTGTTCTTCTGAACTTTCTGTTCAAATCAAAGAAACCTGAAAAAATTCTACTCGGCTGTTTTCAACATAATAATAAATGTTTTTTTTTGAGCAGCAAATCAGAATATTAGAATGATTTCTGAAGGATCATGTGACTGGAGTAATGATGCTAAAAATTCAGTTTTGAGGAATAAATTACATTTTAAAATATATTCAAATAGAAAACTGTTATGTTAAATAGTAAAAATATTTCAAAACATTACTGTTTTTTGCTGTACTTTGGATCAAATAAATACAGGCTTGGTGAGAAGAAGAGACTTCTTTAAAAAACAAAAAAAATTACTGTTCAAAAACTTTTGAGTGGTATTGTGATTATGTAATTTCAGAATATAAAATAATATACCATTCAAAAGCATAAAAGTTTGAGGCTGGTATAAATGTTAATGTATTGTAATGAAAAGAAGGAAAAATTACACAACCATTAATTTAACTTTTTTAAGATTAACACATTAACTGCTGATCCAGCTGCTGTATGTGTGCAGGAGTTTAGCTGGTCACACACCACTGACTACTTGCTACTGTGTAAGAAAGATTGTGCATTATTCCCACAGCGGCAAGCGTGTGACAGACTATGGGCGTCCATAGAAGGCCGCCGTGGCAGCGCAGGGAAACAGGGCCGGAGTCTGACAGCTGGGTTGCCGAGAGAGTGAATGTGTATGAACTTGTGTATGTGTGTGTTTGTTTGAGAAAGAAAGCAAGCTTGCTTAATGACAGCTTATTCCTTCATGAGTTTAACTCCTGACAGCCGACAGCTCTGCCTGTTGCATCATGGTAGCAGAATCATTACCTTGTGACCTGTCAGAAGCAGGAGAGAGCAAGAAAAAGCTGGAGAAACGAAAGACTGTGGGATTTTGACTTCACTCGTATTGCAGGGTCAGAATTCGAGTACTGTTAACTAGAGTTGTGGGTGATCTGTGACCCCTAAAACTGGTCACGGGTCTGTCCTGATAGGATTACAAAACCAGTTCAGACCTAAACTAGCTCGGCGTTTATGCGAGTACAAGGACACGTGCCTGGTGTGTATGAATGTATTGTGTGCTGCAATATTTTCAAATGGCTGATTTAACCTCATATGACCACCCCCCTTTGCTCTCGTCTCGTCTCAGTCGCGCTCTCTCTGACAGAGCCGGATTGATTGCTCACTCAGAGCATCTTGTTTAAGCCTGCAGTTACTCTGACATTGACCCAGCCAAAATGTAGCCGAGGCTAACGTGAGGACGTGACTGGAAAGGTGAGAGGATTTTTCTCTCTCTGCCTCTCTGATGCAGGAAGCTCGAGATATTTTTCCCTCTAGTGGCTCTCAGGAAGCATGAGTGAAAACGAGCTCTTGACAGAGGCAATAAATATACTGCAACTCTTCCAACACCTCTCCCTCCCTCCCTCTCCCTCGCAGGTTCACTCACTCGTTCCCTACTTTATTCAGTTTTCCTCACCCCTGTTATCCCATCCAGTCTTATTTTACTTATCTGTAATATGCAGTTGCAGGATTTTTTTTTCCTATCCCTTCTCTTTTTCTGACTGCATTATGTTCGGAAATGAATGCTTGCATACTGCATACTTTGTTAAACTATATTGTCTAAAAACTTTATTCTTATTCTTTTATTCTTATTATTATTCTTATTATGTAAAACAATGCGCAATATTTAAACTTTGTGTCCATGTCCAAACCCCTTGCCTGGGTTTATTTTGCAATAATGTTCATCTCACTGTATATATCCTTTTTGGTTTTTACTAAGCTACTTGGCAAATAAGTGAATAAATTAACATTTGAAATGTGGATTTACATCAAAAATTATTGTATTACATGAATGAACTTATCCATGTACCTATATGATGAAACATACCCACCTACTACATACAGTACCATTCAAAAGTTCGGGGTTGGTAAGAGTTTTGTTTTGTTTTTAAATGTTTTTGAAAGCCTACTATGTCTATTATGCCCACCAAGTCTGCATTCGATAATCAAAAATGCAGTAAAAACAGCAATATTGTTATAATTTAAGTGTATAATATGTGTTTTCTACACATATATTAAAATTATTTCTGTTGGCAAAGCTCTTTTTCTTTCTTTCTTTCTTTCTTTCTTTCTTTCTTTCTTTCTTTCTTTCTTTCTTTCTTTCTTTCTTTCTTTCTTTTTCTTTCTTTCTTTCGTTCTTTCTTTCGTTCTTTCTTAAGCTGTTAACAGATTAAAATTGGTGGATTTGGCAGTTCGAGCTTGTTGCATTATGGGATATATTCCTTCTGCACACTTCTGGCAGTCATCTATACATAGAGAAAATTTGCATTTGTACAGTATGCATAAAAGTAGCAAGATGCTATCCCAAATAATATCTCTCATCCTCTTGTCATAATTCTATTATTTTCCAATCTATTTTTCTTTGTCCTGTTCTTTCCCTATCCGTGTTTTCTCTGCTCCAGTCTCTGGCCTGCATGTTTGTTTTTGCTGTTGCTTTGACCCGCACCCCCTCAGTAAACTCTACCCCCTTCCTCCCTGACCCAAATCGACCCCCATATAGCTTTCTCTCTCTCTCACACACACACTCGTATCCCAAACCTCCCCTCGCTGCTGACAGTCGGTTGCCTGCTTAAAAAAAGAAAACGTCAGAAAAAGGAATAAAAAAGGGCAACTGCATTTCATTAAGAATAAAGTCTTTAATAAAAAATAAGATCCGTATCCCCCCATCCCCCCCTCCCTGTTCTTGTTAGTCAGTTAGAAGCGACTCTGGAGACTTGCTAGAAAGAAAGAGGGGGTGTGGTGTTTTCAAAAGTGTGTCAAAAGCCTAGGGGTTTGTATCTGCCCAGAATTTCAATGGGAGGCTGAAAGGGGGCCGGGAAGCGGGCAAACTCAAACACAGGAATCTTGTTTAATTTCTGTCATGTTGCTTTTTTTTTCACCAGATTGATGTCTTTTTCAAAATCAGCTCACTATCTCTCTCTCTCTCTCCCTCTGTCATTTGCAGATGCGGTGTGATACTGTATGCCATCGCTGTCCTCTGAAATCCCTTAAGTTTCCTGCTTCCTTTTTTTCCCCTTCTCTCTTTACTGACTGGGGACCTGTTTTTTTTTCTTCTTCTGCATTTATGATTATCAGTCGATCCATAGCTCGCTCGCTAAGGGCTAGCCTTTAGCATCAGAGATGTTACGCTTCCTGTATACGGGGGGAAACTGGTGCCCCTCAATGACGTTAACTAGATATAGAGGCGTGCATCGGGATACTGGGGGTAACTGTGGCCCAGCACGGGGGTAACACATTCTCCATCTTGCCGGAAGGTGCAGCATTTCCTGCAGTTAAAATCAATGAACTTGACACCTTCAAAGGGCCATGTGAGGGAGCGACTTGCTCTGGGGTTAAAACTCTTTTAAATAGCCCCCTGCGGGAATCACCGCTGTCAATAAAATGCAATAATTACCACACCCCGGCCTGGGAAGAGTGCAGGCAAGCCGGGCTAAATTAAAAATTGATCAGAAAGAGGAGCAAACATTATTTTTGTGGCCCTATTCCCCAGTCTTAACCGTGCACTGTCTCTTCAGCGAACTGGCTGTAGTTTCTTCGGCTTCCCGTTTTACGGTTTCCACCACTCTCTCGCTCTCTCCGACGAGCGATTTACCATGTCGTTAGATGTTAAAAGATTTATTTGCCATTTAATTGTCCTGATGGTGAGGTGTGTTGCGGACGAGGCTGGGTTTATGAGTTAGCGTTTCTCTTTGCAGACGTGAGCATTGAAAGCGCCTTCAGCGTTTATTGATTGCTGCCTAATTTTGTCTGACTCGCCCCACCTCCGTAGCTTCATCTGACAGTCAGAATAGGTATCAGATGCTCATCCATATAACTCCGTGTCATCTTATTTTCACACAGACACATCTTACCTAAGAGCAAGATGTTTTTCATTATATACACATGCATAAACGTATTCAAATGTCACTCACTCATCGTATCCCACCAGGGATTGTTGTGATGCCGTCTAGACCATCAGACAAGCTGCTCACATCACTGCGCAAAGATTTATGGGCCATCTCTTTGGGTGGGATGATGTCATAGAAAGGGGATGGTGTACTAATAAAGTGCTGTGGTATTACTGGTATTTTTTTTTAATTTTGGACATGAAACAATGATAGAACATGTTTTTTTTAATTTATATATTAAATGATATTTAAAATATAATAATATAAAATAACACATTAATTTAAATAATATATAAAATATTTATGTATTAATTGTATTTATATTGAAGATATTTTAATAAAATATATGCAGTAGTAATGAATGATTATTATATGAGTATGTTTTATACCTATATGTTTTTGTGGAGCCTCACCACCTTGTCATTAAAGTTGTAGTAATAAACGCTTTTTTGTTTTATTAAATTTATGTTAAAAGTTCAAATTTTATGAGAGGTATAAGGGTCTTCAGGGGTCCTCTCTGTGATATTTCCTGTTTCGGTTTTTATTACTGCATGTTGGTTGCACAACATGAATTTTGTAGATCCCACTACTTGACTTTTTTCCCCCTTCAAATATTGATAAGCAGAGAGGAAATTTTGTTTAAAATGTCTTTTTCCAAGAAATAATAGTAGAAAAATGGTGCCTAACTACTTACAAAAAAATGTATTTAATGTTCTTTTTCTTTGTTGTAATATAAGTCAGTCATCACTGTGATATTGTTTATATGTACCACAAAAAATATCAGATGAAAACTATAAGTATGTTTATTGTATTAGTAGATCCAGGGGGAAAAAGTGTCATGTCATTGACCATAGTACCGTAGCAATACTATATGATACCACATAGTATTTTATTTTTGTAAGAGAGAAATACCTTTAATGGACCAATGCAAGAAAACCATTATGAACCATTATTGGGGATCATTCACTCATTAACAGAGTGTTGATAATTGGATTCAGCTGCAAAACGAACTGATGATATGATGGCAGAGGCAGGCGGCGAGGTGTGTGTAGTAGGTCGTTCTGCGCTGCGGGCAGTGTGTGAGTGTCCCAGTGGGATGGCCTTGTTTAGATTCTCTCATACAATGCCTGTGGCAGTGTATGAGGTAGGTCTTCGCTCATTCTCTCCCTGGGACGAGACTCTGAGGCTGAATGAAGTGTTTGTGTGAGTGTGACAGAAGGGAAGAGAGAAAGAGAGCGGTATAAAATATAACCCACTACTATTAATAGAGTCCTTTTTATTGTCCTGTATATCAATCTTTAACAACGTATTCGAGCAGAAATCCGACCCCAAATGAAAGCTGCCCATACGAATGTATCGATTAGAATTTCTCCTTGTGTTCTTGGCAGTCTTAAGGGCTCTTCTGGCATCCTGGATCTGTGAAATTTTTCATGTCGTCCTCTCCGCTGCGCTTTGTCGAGGTCAAGGAAACAGACTCGCCAAAGTTTTCGCAGGAAATTGAGTTTATGGGGGAAACCAAAATGAAGCCATACAGATATCCGTAGAGGACTGCTCAGGAGGTCAAAGTTCTGCCTAGCTGCGAAAAAGGAAAAAGAAACATGCCAGAGTTGCTCTCCGGGCAAATTGGCCCGTTTTGCGAGAGCTTGATCGATGGGGAGGAACCGTTGGCGCAAATAGGGGTTAACTGGGTCTTGGCCATATTCTGTGGTTCAACGAAAGAGAAGAACAAATGAATGTATGTGTGTGTGTTTTTTTTTTTTTACCCCGCATTACTGGAAAATGAAAATAAATATGGGAGAGAGATGGCTGTTCTCAAGGACCTTTGGCTAACATTCAGATGTCCAGAGACCTTCACTTCCATAAGGCTAGTGCATGATAATGAAGATGGACCGCATGGCCCCGTTCCAAATGTTTTGAATAGCCGCCGCTCCTTTATGAACACAGCTCTTTAGAAGGCCGACTGGTTCAGAAGATATTGGCGTTTTAGCATCTGAATTGCTTGAATGAGCTGTATGAATGATGTGAAGGCTTTTTGCATAGAGATATAAAACAAAGATCTTGTTTATTACAACTGTAGATATGATTAACACTAAATTGTCATTTGTTTTGTTAAAAAAATTACTTATTCGATCTCATTTAAGTGAGAATTGTAGAAACAATTAGCCACACATCATACTGAGGGTGTAAGTATACATTTTTCCTGTGAAAAGGTAGTTATGGGTATTTATTTATTTGTTCTTTTTTTGTCATTTATTTATGTATTTATGTATGTAAAGAAATTAATACTTGTATTCAGCAAAGATGCATTAAATTCATAAAAAGTTACAATGAAGACATTTTGGTAACACTTGACTTTTGTATAGGGACCGATTCTCACTAATAACTAGTTGCTTATTATCATGCACATTATTAACATACTGGCTGTTTATTAGTACTTATAAAGCGCACATTCTGCTTGACCAATTCTACATCCCTAATCCTACCCAGTAACTTAACAACTTGCTTAATAAATAGTAATCAGCAGCAAAGTAGGAGTTTATTGAGGCAACAGTTGTAGTTAATGGTTTGTTAATAGTGATAATTGGATCTTAAAAATATTCCACAAAAATATTAAGCAGCACAACTGTTTTCCACATGGATAATACTAAGAAAATTTTCAAATCAAAATCAAAATTAGAATGATTTCTGAAGCATCATGTGACATCAACATTTCAGCAGTCATTGGTCCAGTCTTCAGCTTTGACCCCATCCATAAAAATAACAAATTGAATTTTGATTTTAGAAATAAAAATATAACCATTTTGGAAGAGGTGTATTCAAGTACTTGTATGTTTATTGTATTAATAGATTCGGGAGAAAAAGAACTCATTTTAGGTCGCTCTAACAATCAGTGTTGCTATGCTGTGCTGCTTAGCCTCCTCAAATGAACAAAGCAACGTCATATGGCTTATAATTAACTAAGCATACTATTAAGCTGGCACAGGTGAAAATCATCTTCAAAATTGTATTTATCTTGTCTTTGGTTTGTTTATATCTGTGTCTTTAACAAAAGGGGCTAAATAGTGTGAGAATTATACATCCAAAGGTTAAATTAGTGGCTGCACCACTGACCTCCTTTTCTGCTAACACACACCTGTCAGACAGACGCCCAGAGAAGAGAGGCTTTTGTCAGGAAATATTCAGCTCTATTACCACCACCTGTGAATGAGCTCCTGAGACCTGGGAAAAAAGCAAGCTTCTGAAACAAATCTGTGTGTGTGTGTGCAGACCTGTCACTCGCTCTCTTGGCTGAAAGTCAGAGTGGGAGCTGTGGCGTCGCCGGGTGAAAGCGTGGGGGAGACATCAGCATTCGGGCGATGTCACCAAGCCCCTGTGCACCGGGAGCAGCCAGACGCTCCAACAGGCGTACCTGCTTCCCCTCCGAGACACGCATGCACACACACACACTCCAAGTGTCCTTGAGAGTCACTGACAACCTCTCCATAAGCATAAAGAAGCCAAACTCTGTCATTGCCAGGATCAGTCCCTTGGTGGACGTGTCTGTGTGTTTGAAGGGCTTTTTTTGCCTGGCTATGGACGGTCAAAAAAAGTGATATTAAACCTGACTGAAAGGGTCTAATTGACTTTTGGAGAAGTCCCAGAGCTTTGAGGTCTCAGCATTGGAAATCTGACTTCGGTAGTCCCACTTGAACAGGGCGAGTCACGTTCACATGACAGTCACTGGCACTTCTGGACGGATCTCTTAGCAGTGTCTTCCTGGCACTCCCCAGGGTTAAAGAGTTGAGATTACTGTGGACAGACACATGGCTGGTCTCAATGTGTCACTTCTCAAGCAGCTGCTTGTACTTTTTCTTTACTCTTATGCCAACATAAGGTCATTGGTGAAGTTTGGATGGGCAGCAAGTACTTGTGAATTGATGGCCACTCTATTTCTCATATTTAGTCCATAGTATAAAGATTTTTAGGGTGTTTATGTGGGTATTTAGTTAGCTTTTGTGTAAATTAGTTTTGAGGAAGCTACTTTGAAACTGTACCTTTCCAGACTACAAATTAGCTGAAATTTAAAATAGTTAATCTGCCATTTCTACTTTTTTTTGTAAATGTAGTCAGCTACACTACAAGCTATTAACAAAATATAGCTAAATGCATTGAAACTAAAGAGGGTGATTCCTTAAATATATATTAGATGTCAGAGTTTTGTAATCAAAGCAGTAATTTATTTGCTACAAAAATTAGGATCTCAGTTAGGATAATAGTATAAACTTTAAATGTAGACCTAGTAAAGCTAGAAAACTCCCTAATTTACGTAATGGGGTCAAAAACGTAATGTGCAGCAACATTTAACCATTAGTCGACCAGAAGAGTCTTGGTCGACCACACTTTTAATTGTCGCTTAGTCGCAGAAAAAAAAAATCCACACGAAGTGGCAAAGTCACACAGTTCGTGACAGACAGATCGTTAACGGCTTGTCTATGTGGTAATACAGTACATTGGCAGGACATCCAAATACTCGCCTATCATTCATCGACCTCAAATATGGCTCATAATCTGAAATATTATATATTATTATATAAAAATTATATATTATTACATGGCTGCTCAATGTAATATTAACCTAGAAAAATGTGCGCTATTGTGTCTGTGCGGAGTGAAGCTGAATAGTAGCGCGCTCGCTGCAGGACGGATGGAGGCGCCGGTGCGGTCACTTGCTCTTAAAATACTCCGTCATTTTTGGTCACAGAGATAAGAGTAATACATCTTTCGAATCTGTAAAGACTCTACGTTTATTTTTGCGCACTCTCAATAACAACAAAATGTTTTGCTTTTGTAAAATAATGAAAGCAAACAGGATGCACTTTCTGCTGTCTCGGTCTCTGTGAACTTGTGTGCGAAACTCTGTGTATATCTTTGCCTTATAGACATTAAAAATATATCTATAAAGAGTGAAATGTCTACTTTCAAGTGAACCAATTCAAATGGAAAACAAATATTCTCAGATTATGAAATCTGTATGAAACAAGCACACAGCTGCATCCACTACTGCGTAGATGACGAGTCAGTGTCGCTGACTTCATCTCTTATAGCGAAAACAAAAACGCACTAATTTATCAATAAGTTATTAAAATGTTAATGCAGCCTCCTTACTGTTTTTTTCTGACACATTCATATTCATTACTTCTGACTGTGTGCTGTGGCAAGCTTTATGTGTGCGCTTGACCACTTATTAGGCTATGTAGACAGTTAAAGGTGCATTATTATGATTTAAATGTTTTATTAATAAACGTGTGATTAGTCGACTAATGCTTCAAATGAATGACTACTAGTCGACCAGAAAAATCTTTAGTCGAGGGCAGCCCTATTTAAAATGCAATATTTTAAGCTTAAGTGGTTTAAAGGAGATTAATTCTGAGCTAATAGTCTAATAGTATAACAGAAACTGGTACACAATGTCTGCATCGGAAACAAGTAATCTGACACATCAAAACTGTGTGCTCCAAATATTTTATTTTATTTTATTTTATTTTTTATGACAAAACAAGGTTCCAGCTATTTATTTATTTATTTGTTAATTAACCTATGTTATTCACGCAACTGAAGTAATGTTCCTTAGCATCCACATATTGCAAAGATATGGTTCAAGTCAGTATTTTGTGGACATAAACTTAAACCAGGGTATAATTAAACAGGGATTCCTTAAATCTGGCTAGTTGTTCAGACGGTCCACTGACTATTCAGTTTTAAAAATATGTAGCTTTTGAACATCCCTAATAGAAAAAAAATCTAGTACACATAATACAACGTCACCCAACACCTAAACATGCACAGTAAATTTCACAGTATTAAAATATTTTTAATGAAAAATTCTCTTTGAGAGACATCTTTCCCTTTACTGTATAGCTCAGGAGCTAGATTTAGACTAACATGAGGCCAAGTGTCAGTGCACATACTCCTAAGAGACTCTGCGGCTGATAAGCGGACCCCCAGGGGAGTAAAAGTGCTCCGTTCAAATGTGTGTGTGTGTGTGTGTGTCTGTGTGTCTGTGTAGACACATTTCCACCAGTACGAGGCCCAAAGCCACCTCCTGTCAACTGTACACACACACAAGTTCTCACTCCGCCCAGGGAGAGTGTGTGTGTGTGTGTGTGTCTCAGCAACAGCACCCTGGGCCTGGATTTCTGCAGGATCAACAGGGCTAATTATAGTGATGCACTGACACCTTTCTAGTGCCTTTTCAATCACCTCCCACTGCCAGGTGCCTCACTGCCTCAAGCTCCCCCTTCGCCTGTTTGTGTGTGTGTGTGTGTGAGAGAGAGAGAGAGAGGGAGAGAGCTTATGAGTGTTTGCTCAAAAGTTTGTGTGTGTATGAACAGGAGTTAGTGGTGACGGTGGTCGTGGGTGTGTGTTTTTATGTGTGACTGGCAGAGAGTTGGTGAGAAGTTTGCAAAGGTGTATGCTGGAGAAGTTATGAGAGATGTCTGAGAATGCTTGAAATATGTTAGTTGCTGTATTTAGAGAGCTGTAGCCTATTTTTTGGGGCTGTGCTTTTATATGTGTGCTTATTAGTTTGCATGTTGTCTATTGGTAGACAATGATAAACTAACCATTATGTAGGTCTCAATATAAAGGTACAGTAAATGAGTGGCATTGTTTATTCCTGCACAAAATGTGGATAGTTGACCTAATAAAAAAGTGTAGAAACAAAAATTAAGCCTCATTGTAAAATACAGTTCAGTATAGTTATATTTTTCTATTTAAAAACAAGCTTATTTACATAATTTCCCTAAGGCAATGGGTTTCCTTTCTTTTAAGTCAACATCATAATGTATAGTTATCAATATCCATCGTGTGTGATTTGAACATTCATTTGAACATTCATGTTGAACATCATGTGAACATTAGTGGTAGGCTGAGACAGATTGTATTTTACAACTGGTACATTCTTATTTATTTTTTTATTTTTAAAAGCACAAAAAGTCAACACCTTTTTTCTATCAAACGTACACATATATCTTACTTCAAACCTGACATAGTGAACACCTTTATTAACTAAAACCCTATTCAGACGGGACTAGTTTTCTAAACTACGTTTGCGTCTCTATTCTTATCAGCCGACATCAGTGATTTTCATGTGCGGGACTAACATCTCCATGTTTATTACAGAGATGGGAGGGTCTGTTTTGTACATCTGGGCATTGCAGAGATCACATACTCTGTATGCCTGCATTGCGTATAGTCATAAACTATAACATCAACAACCATCAGCAACAACCATGTTTAATTTTCATAAGGATACATTTGTAATTAAAACATTATGTACTTGAGTGCAGAAATGAAGGCGAGTAATCTTACCTGCCGTTGATAATACTGTTGCCAGTCTTTACAGTTTACGTGATCTGACTCTTGATTTTATTATTATTGTTGTTATTATTATTATTATTATTATTAAACTCATATACATCCAAAGCTTTCCTGCAGCTCAAATAGTAGAGCATGGCGCTAGCAACGCCAAGGTCATGGGTTCGATTCCCAGGGAAAGCAAGAGCTGATAAAAATGTAAAACTGTAACTTGAATGCAATGTAAGTCGCTTTGGATAAAAGCATCTGCTAAATGCATAAATGTCAAATGTCAAAATGAATGGCACGCAAAATGCTCACGGTAGTTAGAGAGTCTATGGTAGTTCACGTTAGCCAAAACACACAAGGAAATGCATTGTGAAAAAATCACAGACATTTGCATTCGGAAGGGATTAGGTGGCTCAGAGGATCACTGAGTTTGCCGAAAAACAGTAGGCAATTTGCTTTGGAATTATTACAGAGGTTGTGTGAGAAAAACTCTGACTTCGGACGGGATTAAAATCGCAAAGTGCTTCTGTGAAACACAAATTTCTCTCACGACCCTAAAAATAGTCCTGTCATAATAGGGCTTAAGATTTTAGATATGTACGTATGACTTTATTTATATAAAACACAAAATCATTTTTTTGAAAAATAGCACGTTAGGAAAAACATAAGGGTGAATATGCATTTTTTTTGTTATATAAAATTGGGTTCAGCCATTTGTGTTGAATGTGCAAGGCTTCTGATGTCATTCGCTTGTAGTTGTTTTTACAAAACACTTTTTCTTGCAAACTGGTCTTTGTTATCATATAATTTTAATTTATCATTCTAAACATAAACACTGGTTTGCAACACAAATAATTGTACTTCCGTGTTGCAAAATAAGGTGAATATGATGATAGAATTGGCATCATTTTTGGGTGAACTCTACCTTTAAGTTGGACAGAGTCTCTAATGGGAAACACTGATGTTTTCTATTACTCAACTCATGTCACTTTTGTCTCATCTGGTGCCACCCCTGGGTCATCAGGTCTGCTTCAAGTAGGAACGCACAATGCGCACATAAACATGTCATCATTCTTTTCTTTGTGTTGACATACCCTGTGTTTCCTATAAGCTCACGTAGCTCTATCTTATCTTCCACTGTTATTTAAACCTGACAACAGCACCAGAGTCTGTAGTCGTCCATGTCATCATCATAGTGCTATGTGTCATTACCCATGCATATGCTGACAGTGTATCCCTTATCCCTCTCAGGACTCTGGTGAGCTCTGCTGACTTGTTTGCGCTTATGTCAAGATTTTTGGTTACGAGTCGCACCGTACGCTGTCATGTGCTGTCACCCTCTTCCTCCCGAGGTAGTCAGTCATCGGAACGGCAACCCCTCAATCCCACGTTTGGAAATCAACACAGGCATGTCATCAGGTGAGCCAGTGAAGGAGAGAAGAGCTTCCTGAGGCTGAGAAGATGCTATCGCACTGTTTTGCTGTCGCGGGAAAGCTGCACCGGTGGTCCTTGAAGTGCAACAACCCTGTCTCTCTCAAAAGCACAGGAAGAAGGAGAGATGTAACTTCCAA
>JAFVLL020012234.1:0-27094 GCA_021397915.2 Tor tambroides | reverse complement strand
ATCACCTGTTTTCAGATGGAGCGGCATTTATTACACGGAGCCGTAGTTCTCTGACAAGCTAGGCAATATCGCGTTCATAATCGCGGACGAATCGCATTCGATTATGAATGCGATATTGCGTAGCTTGTCAGTGAACTACGGCTCTGTGTAGTAAATGCCGCTTTATCTGAAATCAGGTGATGGTGATTTACTGCTAATCACGGAACCGGCTTTACTGACGAGATGCGTATGATAATTGAATTCGATTAATTGTACAGCGCTAGAATTAAGAGTACCAGTTAACCAATTAACCGCGAAGAAGACTACAAGCGTATGAGCGTGAACTAGGCACCGATAATCCAGATGACACCACCAAAACAATATGTATTGTCATGTTATGGCTGATAATTGATGAGTGCTTGATTATACACTCTAAAAAATGCTGGGTTAAATACAACCCAGTGCTGGGTAAATATTGGACAGAACACATGCTGGGTTGTTTTCAACGAACAGTTGGGTTAAATGTTTAACCCAACCTTTTGGGCAGTAACCCAACCGCTGGGTTCATCCATATTTACCCAGCGCTGGGTTGTATTTAACCCAGCATTTTTCAGAGTGTAAAATTCTATACTATTCAGTCTAAATTAACTGGAATAAAACCCGAAAACTGAACATTCAAAATACTACGAATGAATTTAGGCTTCAAAAATGTAAAATTTGCAAAAAAAAAAAAAGGCAAAAAATGTAAAATTACAAATTAACTAAGTGCATTTTAGATGATTGTGAAGGTAATCTAAATGTAAAATAGAGAAAATTGGCAATTAAACAACTAAATATTAAAAACGTTTAAAGTTTTGGGTTCAATAGGATTTAAGAAAATGTTTTGTTGTATGTTTTAGTTGTTTTTTCCAGAAAGGACACTTTGAATTGTTTAAAAGTGACAGTAAAGACATTTATAATGTAAATTCTAATACAAAGAATCCCGTAAAAAATTGATCATGGTTTATGAAGCAAAACAACTGTTTTGAACATTGATAAGAAATCTTTCTTACTATATTAACATATTAGAATGATTTCTAAAGGAAATGTGACACCAAAGACTTAATGAAGCGAAAAATTTGGCATTACTACATAAAAATATTAAAATTGAAAACAGCTATTTTAAACTGTAATAATGTAGCCTTGGTGAACAAAAGAGAATTCTTTCAAAAACATAAACATAAAAAACAACAACTTACCAACCCCAAACTTTTAAGCGATATATTTTTAAAACATTTTATAGCTATAATAGTGATAACCAATATTGGTATAAGTCATATGGGTTTTGAAATACAATACGTTTTTGGGTGCACAGTCCCTTTAAGACCCTTGTTTCTCAAGCACAATTACATACCGATACACTTCAAACACGACCGCATCGCGTCCCACGGTCCTTCAGCATCTTTTAATACATGTCGGCAAGACACTAAACTGTCATTACTGCACAGCTACAGAAAGACGCACATCAGTCCTGTCAGTGACTGCAGAAACTAATAACATATTCCACCAGCAGCTGTCCCAGAAGAGATAGAGCTTCATCAATCAGCTCCAGCGGTACGGATGACACAATGCTTTCAGTGTTTCACCGAGAGCTGACATCGGCCCACTGACACGAGGAAACCCCACGACAGCAGACCCTCAACACCCAAACTACAGAAAAACTTCGAGAAGGACCGGTGGGCTTCAGAACCAAACTTGATTAAAGGAGGCTTGGGCTGGGAGAGAAAATTCCGGTTAAGTGTAACAGGAGAGTTTAAGTGCACAAAGAAGAGTGGAAGTTCTTGTGTGTGTGTGTGTAGTGCAATTACAGGCTTTTCAGAGCACTGCCCGCCCAGCTGCTCGACTAACACACAGAGAACGAGGAAAAAAAAAAAAAGGAGACTTTCTAAGCCAACTTGCCTGTTTGCTCATATTTGGTTTCCAAACAAATTTTTTTAAAAAGGTAAAGTGTGTACAAATAACAGAATAATAGAAAAAGAGAGTAAAAATAGTGAGTGTGTGTGTGTGTGCGGTGGGGGTTACTGAAACTCCCACTCAGCTCAGAAGGGAAAAGCCTTTCAAACTTCCCTAATCCTGCAACTAAGAATGTCTCAATACAAACTCAATCCAAGCTAAAACTCTGTCAGCTTTCTAGACTGGCGATAGAATAAGGAGGGGAGAAAAGTGGCAAAACTCACGGAAGAAGTGTTTGAAGAGGTTAGCCATATCCATTTTGGGCTATCCCAGCGACTCGGCACTTCCCTCTGCAGCTGTGGAACTATTCCATGTGAAACACCCTCCTGCGCGTGAACCACTCTCTGCCTGCACAACAATCGGCTGCCTGACCATGTGACCAGTGTGGACCAATCACAATCAATCCCTCCTTTAGCAGGACTAGTCTGCCCCCCATACACACATAGGGAACTCATGGCGTCTATGGTGACTAGCAGGCAACCCTGACTGCCAATATCAGTCTGCTTTAACAAACAAAACACAACTTTTTATTCTGTTTTCACATTTTTTCAGCCTCGAATGATTGATATTCATTGACAACAGCAAGTTTGCACAGAACGAGCCATGAACACCCAGTCTGTTCTTACTAAAACAAGAATATGTAACAAGTTTGGACATGTTATTAATGTGGTATTCTTTAAAGTACCATGAAAATACCAAGATGAATACCATATTTATGTACAGCATACTAAAATGCTATTAGCATCTGATATCAGCATTTAATACAGAAAAAAACCACAAACTTTACTTTACTGTCTGTACAGAGGTTCTGGACTTCAACTTAATAGTTGAAGTACATAATCATTAATATTAAATAGGCAAGTTATGTAATTCAAAAACTGAAAAGGTAACAGGGTTGCAAATTTAGCCTCAATTAAACTGTCACTTCATAGGGACTAGCTAGTGTGTGATTTTTTTTATAGTTATTGATAAACTTATTTTGTTTGATCATATTTTCTTACAATAAACCATACATTTTTTTGAAATTGAGATGTATACATTATCTGAAAGTTGAATAAATAAGCTTTCCATTGATGTATGGTTTGTTAGGATAGGACAATATTTGGCCGAAATACAACTATTTGAAAATCTAGAATCTGAGGGTACAAAAAAATCGAAATATTGAGAAAATCGCCTTTAAAGTTGTCCAAATGAAGTTCTTAGCAATGCATATTACTAATCAAAAATTAAGTTTTGATATATTCCTGATATGAAATTTTCAAAATATCTTCATGGAACATGATCTTACTGAATATTCTAATGATTTTTGGCATAAAAGAAAAATCTATAATTTTGACCCATACAATGTAATTTTGGCTATTGCTACAAATATACCCCAGCGACTTAAGACTGCTTTTGTGGTCCAGAGTCGCATATGGTCATCTTGTAGGAGGAGTGCAGATGATGTTACTACTTGGGCATTATATTTCAACGTAAAAGATTAAAATAAAAAAATAAATAAAATAAAAAATAAAATGTCATCATTTACTCACCCTCATAAAGATGAAACGGTATGAAAATTTAATATCACAATTATAGTGACCAAAATTATAATGGTTATCAATATTATCATGATTCTATTAAAATGTGCTCAAAAAGTACTCATACATAGACTGAAATCATTTCACCTAGTTTTATGTTGAAAACCAACAAACAATAAATAAAATTAGCAGCACTATATGCACTTCTGTTTGCATTAAAATAACATTAAAAATTATGGTCGGATTTTAAACAAAAATATATCCCTCATATACATCTGCAATCTCGTTCGGAGTCGCTTGCGGATCAGAAACTCAAGTAACATATTTTGCTGGTTAGCTATATTTTAGGATTTCTAGAGTAATTCATCACCTAAAACAATCTATTCCAGGAATCCTTCATGGGGTCTAGGGAGTTGCAATATGACATAAAATCTGTGTACTGCACACGGCAGGGCAGGAAGGGCACCTAAAGGTGATGACATATGCAAACACACACGTATAAACTTAAAACACAACAACAGACATATAAAAGAGAAAGCCTCAAGAACAGAGTCTGTGTGAACAAGCCATTTTCAAAACAGCCGCAAAAACAGCGATAGAGAGATGGCTATCTGCACGCACACAACTCGCACTGTACACCTCCAGGCTAAACACAAGAACCTGTTCCTGTTCCTGTGTACCAACAGCACAGACCCAACCTCCAGCTAACCACCACAGAAATGCTTTGAGAGTACACCGATGTGAAGATTAGATTAAAGAGCAAACATGCGTCTCACAGACGTGAACCTGCAGTTCCACCACGTCACATCAAATATTTACTAGCAGGGACTGTCGCTTTAAAAGGACGAAAAATGTTCAAAACATAGACATACACCTACATGTATTTATTTGTATGGCACAAACTATCTGACAACATGCATTAGCAAATTTAGGGGTTGTTTACGTGACACTATTTTCAATTAAAAACTGAAAACTTTATGCGTTTTGTCCGTTTCTCATGACAACTGCATTTTGGGGACATGAAAACGCAAACTTTGAAAACAGGTTTCAAAGTGCAAATTTTTCAAAGACAATACTGTTATCGTCTCGGTGTAAATTACAAAAACATGAATTTGTGAAAAGTACATGCACATAGTGTTTCTTTACAAAGTGACATCGCCAGCTGCTGGCCTGGCATGCATAATGCAACGTTTTTAGTCGGATCCATGTGAACAGGGATTGTTTTGACAACATTGCCATCCGTATGCAAAATTTTCAGGAATGCAAAGGAAAAACTTTTCTGTTTTTAGTAAAATCGTTATTGCGTAAACGTATCCTCAGATATAGTGGGCTAGTTGTCACATGGGCTGTTTCTTATTAACTTTAAAGGTGCTGTATGTAGGAGTTTGACTCTACTAAAGCATAAAATGTTCACCATAATATGTTTGCAGATATTTAAGAAATATGCTAAGTTAACATACTTGTTTATCTGAAAAACAATGCTACAGTCAGTTATTCTCCTTTGAAAATGTGCGTTCCAGCCCGGAATGTCAGCGTATTTCATTTCATTCATCGTCATGTGCGCTCGTTCCTGTTGGTGCCGTTAATCTGACAACCTGCGTGTGCGTCAAGTCTGAGGAGGAGGGGCCGGGTGAAAAAAACCCTGTCCAATATTTTGAATTTGGACTGCAATACCTAGTTCAACCACTAGGTGTCAAACCTACATACAGCACCTTTAAAGGGGTCATATGCTATTTTAAAGATCATTATTTTGTGTATTTGGTGTAACAGAATATGTTGACATGCTTTAACGTTCAAAAAACGCATTATTTTTCAAATACTGTACATTATTGTAGTTCCTCTATGCCCCGCCTCTCTCAAACACTACTCAAAACACTATGCTGCGCAAAACTCCGCATTTGAAAGGTCATTAGCAAATACTTAAACTAATAACAAAACATACTTACAGTCGCTGATTCAGAAGCGCCAGATTGTCAGAGCAAAGTCGTAATTGACCCATTTTTTGGGGGAAATAGCCTTCGTGCACAGCCAGCCTTGTACTCTCCTAGGTTCACAAATCTGTCGTCCATAAAATGCGTTGCACAAATTCGAACATTTGGGTTGTGCTGTTCTGTTGTAAACAAATCTTAACCAATGATTCCTAATTACTTTCGGAAGTCCAAATAAAGTGCTTTTGCTTTGGCATAGAAACACACAGTGTCTCCCTGACATTGCTGCATCAACACTACTGTTGTTACTGAAACCATGCCTTCTTTCTTTGCATGAACATTTGAAAGGCATTACGCAAATATTTTCACATCGTGACGTAGACATGTGGGGGTGTGTTTGAATGAGGTGTTTTAGCCCGGTCTGGATCAGGCTTCTCTTTAAGATAGAATAAATCCTTTGGTGGGAGACTTTGAGCTTTGTAACTCTGCAGATCTTATACATGAACAAACAGCGACATAATACACTAAAGAAAAGGAAAACAAGAAATAGCATCATATGACCCCTTTAAAGGGATAGGTTAATCAAAAAATAACTCATCCTCATGTCATTCCAAACCATACAACCTTTGTTCATCTTGGGAACACAAATTAAGATATTTTTGATGAAATCCAAGAGCTTTCTGACCCTGCATAGACAGCAATGGAACTTCCACATTCAAGGTCCAGAAAGGAAATAAGGACATCATTAAAATAGTCCATGTGACATCTGCGGTTCAACCATAATATTATGAAGGTACAGGAATACTTTTTGTGAGCAAAGAAAACAAAAATACTAACTTTATTCAACAATTTCTTCTCTTCAGTGTCAGTCTTCGATGCGTGTTCAGGAGAGTACCACAATGCATGCTGAGTCAGGGAGCTCTCAGATTTAAAAAAATATCTTAATTTGTGTTCAGAAGATGAACGAAGGTCTTACAGGTTTGGAACGACATGAGGGTAATTTATTATATATATTATTTTACAGATTTTTCATTTTTGAGTGAACTATCCCTTTAAGCTTTTGCATCAAATAGAGACTTGAAAACCATGATGTGCTGTTAAAAAAGAAAGAAAGAAAAAAAACAACTAAAGAAAGGCCAAAGAGCCTTTGGGATAACTTTATAGTACGACGCATCGATTTCCTTAGGACAGCTCTGACTTCACTCAGGCCAGAGGCTCAGAGCAGCATTTGCACTTTGGTGCTTGTACTGAAGCCACTGGCTGAGGGGTCCAGGAGGTCTTCAGGTGTGGTAAACATGGTCTAGTCTAGACAGGAACATGATGAGCTAATCTTTCAATCTTCTCTGTTTCTCTTTGCCTTGCTTATCTCCTGACAGTACGCCTCACATTCCACTGTCAAAAACACTTCCCTCATCAACATCTCAAATCCTCTAAATGCAAAAGAATTCAGCATGGAATGAAAAGTCACCCTTTATATTTTTTGCATGCATGCTATTGATCATACTGTGAATGATTCATCAATGCATACGTTTCATTTTTTTTAACCTCAATTTTTGATTAAAATATCAAAACCTAATCTTCTGGTGCAAGGGTAGAGTTCTCTCTGGCAACATACTGGTCTTCTCCAATCATTTAGTCTGGTTAAACCTCACATTCAGATCTGCCTCCATCCAGGCAACAACTGATGCATATAACCATGTCACCACTGTACAAAGTTTTCTTTTTCGACAATCTGTTTAACTCAGATGTACGTCACAACACAGAAGAAAAGATCTGTTGCTACTTCCGTTACATTGCAACTTTAAGTACAAACACTAAGAGCATTATGCTTGATATCGCTGAATGTATTTAATGCTTTCGTCAGATTCATGAGACTCAGAGATAGCCCAATATTTTGCACCAATATCAAAAAGAGAATACCATATATACACATATATATATATATATATATATATATATATACACACACACATATATACACACATATATATATATATATATATATATATATATATATATATATATATATATATATATATATATATATAAAACAATTGTAAGAGAATTACTTTTTTTTTTTTTTTCATGGTAAGCCAATTCTCCCCTAATTCTGTAATCACTAAAATGCCTCACAACATTTTACAGAGTTGTGTTTTGACTGGCATTAATTTGCAAATTTAAAAAATATACATTTACCCTTATTAATACGAATCTAATGATAATTACTTACTGAAATTAATCAAAAACAAACAGCCTTGATATGTAAATACTATAATCAACAAATATAAATTTTTAAACAAATATATATATTTTTAGCATCACAGTACTGTGTAGTGGAACGTTTTTAATTCATTATAAAAATCACGCAAAAAATCTTAGTCCTAAATCAGGTCAATTAAATATGCAAAACATAATTTCTTGTTGCTTTCTTTCAATTTAAGGCGAAATACAGTCGGGACAAGTTTTAATGAGATTCAACCCATTAATAAGCCTCATTTTATGCTAAACTTAATGTATTTGACAATAAACCAAACATGGAGCACGCACTGCAAAACGCAGTGTTGTCACTCAGAATTTTTTGATTCTAAGCAAACAAGTACATTGAAGACAAAATAGGCTGAAAGATGACCTTACTTTCTTTGATGTCAGTCAATGCATACGCAATATCATATGACTTAGGGTTTAAAACATCTCTAGACAACTTAAAAATTACGAGACACTTACTGTACATGAAAAATCATTCACTGAATTTGTGAGATTTTGAGAGCGAGCGAGCGAGCAGCTGAACGCAGGTGGTTTGTCAAATGAAAGCTACTAACTGTTCAGTACTGTATCTTCCTGTGTATCTCAGCAACATCATTGTGGTCAAAAACAAGACTCCTCAGGAAATGACAAGACGAATATGCTCTACATACTAAACCGCACGTTACCCAATTAGAAACAAATATATCTGGACCTCTTTAAAGCAGAAGTGGATTCAAATATTTGTTTGCAAATGGTTTTGTTGCCCATACAACAGTGAAAACGATCATTGTCATTATTGACTCACGTTATTTCAACCCTTCCTTCTATATGCAACCAGAGTTGTTGCAGAATTAGAGCAGAAATCAAGATTCTCAATGTATAACAACATAAATTTGTGTCTGTCTTTCACACAAAGCTATTATAGAGCTTCAGAAGTCAGAGTTTAGAGCGTTTTTATCATTTCTGGAGCTTGGTAACATTCTTTTTCACTTTCGTTGAATGAAAAAAAGAGACATTCTGCTAAATAACTTCTGGTGAATTCTGGACATTCTGCTGATTGAGTAAAGCAGAAGTTGCAGCCTCACCTAAAGTGTCTTTGAGGTTCTTGACGATTGAGGCTTTCCTGGCACTGTTCTTCCGTTCGACGTAGTTAGATGGCACGAAGCCCGTCTTGTTGGTAGCGTTTCGTACTCGCCACCAGGACTTGGAGTCGTCCAGGAGCCAGAGACGCTCGTTCTTCTTAATGTCCAGCTCCTGGTCCTGCTGGGCCATGTAATCAAACTTGGCGATGACAATCACCTCTTCCGTCATCTTGGATTTATTTCAACACTGAGGAAGACAATAATTGAATTGCGGTCACATAGTGGAACTTGAGTCTCTTTAACAAGTGAAAGCAATGATGAAAAAGCTCTGGTATTTAAGAAAAGATAAAATCTCTTCCAATGACCCATTTCAAGGTCAAATTGCTTTTTGGAACACCAACAGAAATCTTCAAATCAACTCCGTAAACAACTACTGACATTTGCTGGGAACAATCTGGAGTGAAACTGGAAGTTGTAGAGATCCCAATGTTCAATTGGATGACTAAGCCCGACATGATGGATCTAAAATGACAATTTTGTATTACAAAAACAACAACAGCGAACTGGAGAACAATCAGGCACTGCAGACCTTTGAGCCTAAAGGACATGAGCAGGTAGCGTTCTCAAGAACAGACCGACGCTGATTGGCCCGCAAGGCTCAGGCTGTCAGAATGGGTTTACATCTTTGTTCACCTTCTCATGAACATCTACAGGCCACAACATAGGTGACCTACTTTCTAAAGGTCTTTGGACTCTTGTTTTCATTAAACAAATGCTATCCAGCGACAAAAACGTTGAAACGACGCCCTAAACTAAGACACGAGGAATGTCTGGACTAAAAAGAATATAAGTACATTTAATACTCAAAAAAGCATTTGTTGCAATTGATATGCAGATTTGAGAAGCTTGGAAACACAATGAGCACATAATTTGACTGGTTATATATTGTAAAAGTGTGAAATTAGCAGTAATTTCCAAGTCTAAAGGTGCAGTCACAAAATTTTGGTGAAAAAATCCATTGTCTTTTGTTAATAGTGTAAGGATGCATGAACCCAAGCGAAATCTACATAGAGAAAGTTTTCGTACTAACGCTAAATTCCCAATCGTATGCATTCCCACTGAAATGAATGGATTTCTTCACCAAAAATTCTGATACAGAACCAAAACCTTGGCAACTATCCATCTCTGTTTTTACTAGTTCTGGTAATCCAAAACCACTTATAAACTGCTAGGCCAAAAATATTAATCACAATATTTGTTCCATATCATACAATATCAATAGTTTTATTGATTTACCATTAATGGGCAAGGGAATGCTTTCCACATAGACCTAGAATTAATGTGAACAAAACTTGTTTGTTCCCAATTAAACTCCACAGAGTAGCTACTTTTTTATTTAGGGCCCCATAATGTACATTTTATTTATATTAATACAACTTTAATCAATCTTTTAAAATGTAATCAAATGAAAATCTAACAAATAATTTACAACAAAACACTGTATTTACAAGATGCTGCACAACAGAACTAATGTAAATTAAAACATGGATGGAAAAATATCTTAAAAATAATCATATTAGGTAACACTTTAGAATAGGGAACACTAATTCACTATTAACTATGACTTTTCCCTCAATAAAGTCCTAACTTGCTGCTTATTAATAGTTAGTAAGGTAGTTGTTAAGTTTAGGTATTGGGTAGGATTAGGGATTTAGAATAAGGTCATGTAGAATAAGGCATTAATATGCATTTAATTAGTACTAATAAATGGCTAATATATTAGTAATATGCATGCTAATAAGCATCTGGTTAAGAGACCCTAAAATAAAGTGATACCTAATATTATTATCATTACTTTATTACATTTCTGTATACAATAGCAATTTATTTCTGTCATAATATCTTCAAGTTAAACCAAACTTTTATTTTGACGGTTTGTTCGAAAGATCTTTTGGTTTCAGTCGTCAAGAGAGTTTCGGTGTGAATTAGAAACTTAAATGAAACTGTAAAGTGCTTGTGAAGTGACTATCAGAGCAGCTCTGGAGATAAAGTTTGTGTGTTCATGTCCTCATATATTGAGACGCAGATGCTGAAAGCACCATGAGCATTGTGCTTTTGAGTTTGTATAGACAAAACTGCACCATTCAGACTTGTTAGCCACATGCACTGTGGCTTCTGACTGGCTGCTGTCGTGTTTATTTCTGTTTATAGCTGTATGATAGGCTGTTAGATTAATCCACACGGAGTCCAGAGCTTATCATCGTTATCAACACACATTTTCTCAATATAATATCTTTATCACCCAACCCTACCTAGCACCCACCCAGAAATCATTACAAAATACCTAGCAAACAACTACTCAGAATATCACAGTACCTGCTTGTGTATAAACGTCAGTATAAATGCCTACCTGTGCTGCATCAAAGCTGTGGATATCTTAGTAGAGATGCTCTATGGCAGACCTAGAATAGAAAAAAATAAAATAAAATATCAAAGTTTAACAATACGCCATGTTCACAAAGACAAACACAAGAAAGGAAAACAACTAATGGAAACTGCAACCACTTTGGAAAGAAACCAATGCAACACACATCTCCCGTCCGAAGCGTCTGGCATGAACACTGGCAACGCCGTTGTTGGACACACCCTCAGCAGTGTACAAAGGGAATGTACCACTGTCTACTCGCCAAAGACAAGCATCTCCCCAGCGATTGTGTGCCATTTGGTTAAATAAATAACTGATGAAGATGACCATTGTTTTAAGACCTCAACACAACGACTGCCAGAGGACAGTTTATAGTCAAATGATGTCCGTGCAGTCAAAGCGAGAGATCACTTCCTCTAGAACGATGGCCAGCGATTGTCTATTGTCCAAACATGAGTCAGGAAGATGGGAAAAGGCAGATCCAAAAGTAGGGCGCAAACAGCGAAAGCAGGATACGCCGTTTCATTTTAAATGCATCGTACAGGATAACGAGCGCATGGGTAGGAAAAAATAAATAAATAAATTTTAAGAGAGCAAACGTGGCTTCCCATCTATGATCCTGATATCATACCTGATAAACTGAAAGCAGACTTAAGTAAAAGAATTGGAAATGCACCAAAAACGAGAACAATTCCTGATTATTTATGTTGCAAATTAATATATGTGACCCTGGACCACAAAACCAGACATAAGAATCAATTTTTCGAAATTGAGATTTCTACATCTAAAAGCTGAATAAATAAGCTTTCCATTGATGTATGGTTTGTTAGGATAGGACAATATTTGGCTGAAAATCTGGAATCTGAGGGTGCAAAAAAATCAAAATATTGAGAAAATTGCCTTTAAAATTGTCCAAATGAAGTTCTTAGCAATGCATATTACTAATCAAAAATTAAGTTAAGTTTTGATATATTTACAATAGGAAATTTATGAAATATCTTCATGGAACATGATCTTTACTTAATATCCTAATGATTTTTGACATAAAAGATAAATGGATAATTTTGACCCATACAATGTATTTTTGGCTATTGCTACAAATATACCCCAGAGACTTAAGACTGCTTTTGTGGTCCAGGGCCATATATTTCCCTCAACACCATCTATATTATATTCTTTTAACATCTTAATATTTTACTACTGTACAGTAGAATGTGCTAAGTAATAATAATAATCATACATTTACTATTGTACAGTAGAAAGTACAAAGTAACAATAACAGTTTTATTTAAAGCTTTATTTTTTTAAGGATTAATTACACAATTTTCCTTCAATGTTTCAATAGTAAACCTTTTTTTGTACAGCACTCCATTTAGCAAAAATAATATAATAATAATCAGTATTTAATTTTGATTTGACTGCATTTTAAAAAGATTAACTGCTTTGATTACCTCTCTTTTTGATAATAAATTGTATTAAATAATAAATGTTAAACAATTTCTGAAAACAAACAAACAAACAAACGTTTTATAGGGCATATTTATTGTTAAAAAAATAATAAATTGAACTAATTAAGTTGTTATAATTTGATGAATTCAACTGAATGATTGATTCAATATATTAATATAAAAATGAATATCAATTAAAATGGAATCCAGAAAATTAACTTAAAAATAAAACCGAATTTGAGAAAGGAAAAAAAAAAAAAAAAAAAAAGTTAAATTGTATAAGTTTAATGACTTCCATTAAACAGGCATGCTATCTGATTACTAAAAATGTATTTAACCATTAAAATAGAGTCCAGAAAAAAAAAAAAAAAAAAAGGAATTTGGGAAAAAATTTAATTGCTTTCATAGAGCCCTACAAGTGCAAGTGACGGCCACATGACTACATCAAATGTGCAATTTTGGACATGGATGCATGCATTGCATTGCTGCCTCAGATGTTCACCAGAACAAAAAATCTCAGACAGCAGCATAACGTTTCTGACAGCCTATAAATGCTGCACAGCTACGCACCTCGCTAGGTTTAGGAACAGATCGACACTTCTGTGAGACCAAACTGTCTGGTAACCAACATCTTGCTTCTGAACACCCCAAACAAGTATAACAGGAGGTGTTTTCTCAGATAGTGGTTTCCGCGTCGAATGATTTGACACGATAGCTTTCATGCGATTGAAGTTCTCACACATCTCTAACGTGCACATCTCTGTAAATAAACTCCCCTGCATGGTCAACCAGATCTATATTACGAGTTCTATTATGAGAACTTCAAACCTCTAGCAGTTTCACTAATTAGATTAATGAACGGTGGGAGGCAAAGTTAACAACAGTGTGCAGAGACAGTCAGAGACACTCCCTAACTCTGGCAGACAAAGCCTACAGCCCATCCACTCCCACCGCATAGCTGAGTCCACAGCCAGAGAACACAAAGCGAAGGCCAATCATACGCCACACGCTAATCTGACTATCACATTCTCCTTAAAACAGCCTTTTCTCCATCACTGCTTTCTCTCCTGTCATCTGTCCGTTCTTCGGCAGTCTTCTTCATCTCCTTCTTAAGGTGTTTCAGCTGAAATCTCAGGAACTAAACATTGGCTAAATACTAGTGCTGTCAAACGATTAATCGCGATTAATCGCATTCAAAATAAAAGTTTTTGTTTGCATAATGTGTGTGTGTGTACTGTGTATATTTATTATGAATCTATAAATACACATGCATGTATATATTTAAAAAAAAATGTTATATTTATAATATTAAATGTATACTATATATAAACATATTATATATGCATGTAAATACATGTACATATTTTCAATATATATACTGTATGTGTGTGTGTATTTATTTATATACACATAAAAATATACACAGTACAGGCATATATTATGTAAACAAAAACTTTTATTTTGGATGCGATTAATTGTTTGACAGCACTACTAAATAGGCTACGTAATAGGAAGTCAAGAATTAGACTACTGCTTAAAAGTTTGGAGACCTTAGCTACTTTTTGTTAAAGAAATTAAAACAGCAAAGATGCATTAAATTGATCAAATGTGAAAGTGCATACATTTATAATGTTACAAAAGATTTCCATTTCAAATAAATGCACTTTTGAGCATTCTATTCATTGTAATTTACCACAGTTTCCACAACAACATTAACATACACAACCGTTATTTATTATTAATAATAAAAAATGTTTCTTGAGCAGCAAATCAGCATATTAGAATGATTTCTGAAGGATCATGTGACACTGAAGACTGGAGTAATGATGCTGAAAATTCGGCTTTGATCACAGAAATAAATTACATTTTAAAATTTAATCAAGTAGGAAACGGTTATTTTAAATTGTAATAATTTTTCACAATATTACTGTTTACAGTATTTTTAAAACAAATTAATGCATATAAATGCATTTAATTAACTTTTTATATACAAATATATAATAGAAAAAATACTGAAAATACATCTCCATCTTCATTTGGCCCTCTAACTCTAGCACTCTCTATTCTAATTCTATATCAGTTTTCTATTCTAACTACTTGTTTTATTTAAAAAGAAAAAATAAGGTGGCTCTAACACTAGCCTTCTCTATTCTTTGTCTATCTACTTATTTTCTTTTTATTTAGGCTATTGCAAATAATGACCGTCTAACCCTAGCATTCTCTATTCTTCTGACTTGTTTTACTCTTATTTAAAAAAAAAAGAAAAAAAAAAAGACCTATCACTAGTAGGGCTGGGTATCGAGTTCGATACTTTTTAGGCACCGACCGAATTGCCTCGATACCACCGAGTATCGAAAAACGTCTTGTCGTTCGGTACCAAATTTCGATACCTAAAGGGTTAATCTCATCAACGTCAGTGAGGCAATACGCCTGCAGCACTAGGTGTGTTCGACTAGAAGCGACGCGGCGCTGATTGATCAGTGTCTGACATCCGCGAGAGCGATTCGAAAGCGTACGGAATAGTCTGCTCTCTATATCGCGCGGTGCTGAAGCGCGCATGACGCTCGCGGTGATTTCAGCGTCTGCCGTCAAAATGAGGACATAAACACACGAACAACATCTCCAGAACTGCTCTGAGAGTCACTTCATGAGCATTTTATCATTTGATTTGAGTAAAACTAGCGTCATATCATACACACACAGAACTGTAAAAGTATTCACGGCAACCCGTCAAAATAAAAGTTCGGTTTAACTTGGAAGACACTGCGGCAGAAATATATTAATATTGTTCAGCAGAGTGTACATACTGCTACTACTAGGCTACTATTAAAATTATTAAAACTTTATATTTTTTTAAAATAATGATCACAACATTTCTTCCATGTTTTAATTTTAATAGTAAAATTTTGTTTGTAAAACATTTCATAAGGCTATTTTAAATAAAATAAAATAAAACATTTCATAAGGCTATTTTAAGAATAAATTTGAATAAACTTAGTTTTTATGCATTCAAATAATTAGACATACTACAACACAGAATTTAATAACAATAAAACGTATGGTGAAAGAAAATAAAACACCCACTTATGAAAGTGGATAAAGATTTTCAATTTCTTGAAGTCTTTAACAACCTAGAATAAATGAATAGAAATGAAGATTCTGTCTGAGCTATGCGTTTTAAAACGAACAAACACTAGTGTAAACTGAAAACTATTTGAGTTTATTAAAATTATTTGCACTGATTTATTGTGTTGGATATATTTTGTTCCTTTGTGCAGTGTCTCAGGAGATGAGTCTTTGAGTCTGTATCAATGTCAACAAGCTGAAAAAAATAAAACCAAAGTTTTTTGAGATAATGTAATCTTGTTAAAACTGATTTCATAAAATTGGTATCGAAAAAAGTATCGTTCAGGAACTGGTATCGAACTCAAGGTATCGGCATCGATATCGAAATTTTTTGAACGATACCCAGCCCTAATCACTAGCGTTCCCTATTCTTCTTCTGTTCTGTCTACTTGTTTTCTTTTTATTTATTATAAATAAAAACTTGCTACTTGTACTGCGTTAGGCTAACCGAGACTTGTCACAGCACAGCTCTTTTGTTGGTTTTGATTGCTTCTATTGTCCACATTTGTAAGTCCCTTTGGATAAACGCTTCTGCTAAATGACTAAATGTAAATAATTGTAACTGTAGAAACACTGACGATAATTTGAAATGCTTTGACAGATATAAAAAATAAGGTATCAGACCAATTGTATTTAGAAACATTCCCCTGTAAAGGATGCAAATATGAGCTAGAAGTGAAGAAAAGAGGAGGAAATGATGCTTGTCATAGAGAGAGACTTCAAAAGCCTCAAGGCCTAAACTCCAGTTCTGATTTTAACCCATTGAAGACACAGCAAACATGCGGCTACAGAACAGAAGCTCTCTGCAGCTCTTTGCACACTAAAAAAGGAACGCTGTCTGAGTTTATCATCACAAAAGGCACAGAGGGCACCGCTTCTCAGAAGCGCGCTCTTTCAGTGCTTTTATGCTGCTGTCTGATAAACACGTTAGCTTCAAGAAATCTCCAGCCGTGTGCATCTGTGCTCTTCAAGCTGATGGTAAAAGAGACACACTTCACAGAAGAGAGCAAAACATCTGCATCTGCACTCTAGACACACTATTGAGGGCAGGAGAACTGAATGAGCCACTATCCTCCCTCTCCATCTGTCTCTCAGCCCTAAATTCTGCCGTCCCAGAAACATTTTCGCTCATTTGAGTTGGGGTGGAACAGCACAGATGCGTTTGGTTTGTCCCACAGGTTCATGCGTTTGACATTTACAACCTCGCCAAATGATGTGTGCAAATTTTTTTTTACAAACGTTAAGTCATGAGATAAAGCACGAAAAAAAAAAAAACCTTCATTTTGGAGATACAGATGTAAGCAATAAGAGTGCTCCATTGTCTATTGGGGCTTGTTTTAATAAATATTTCTTTATTTGTTTTAACTTGTATTTACAATATTACTTTCTTAATACACACTTGAATTAATATTTCAAATTCTAAAACTAAATAACTCTGTACAGTATGAAAAATGTTATTCATTTAGACATTTACTTGAGGTTATACTTAGTACTCAGATTTGTAATTAAATTATTTGTGTTTTTAAATATTAACGCGTTGTGGTACTCTCATGAACGTGCATCGAAGACTGACACCGAAGAGAAGAAACTGTTGAATAAAGTCGTTATTTTTGTTTTCTCGTAGCTTTATAAAATTACAGTTGAACCACTGATGACACATGGACTATTTTAACAATGTCTTTACCATAGATATGTATAGATACCCTATTCGACTGCTGCAGATATGTTGACGCGTCCGCCATCTTGGAACAGTCAACTTGACGTCATTCACCATAATAATCAATGAATATTCAAAGATATACAAGTGTATAACTTGCTGTTGTAGACGCACACAGTCAACGCGCTCAAAGGTTTGTAGACCTTTCCAAAAATGGCGGATGGCTTACGTATCGCGGCCCATTGAAACAGTCGCTAATGAGGAATCTACGTATATATATCTATGGCCTTTACTACCTTTCTTTTTTGCTTCCAGGATTCTGACAAGAACCAGAAAATCTGAGTGTATCACACCAGTCCTCAGGTCCTTACACTGGCTTCCAGTTACATTAGGATTGATTTCAAAGTACTTTTACTCGTTTATAAATCACTCAATGGCCTAGTCCCTAAATACATTGCTGATATGCTCACTGAATATAAAACTAACAGACCACTCAGATCATTAGGATCGAGTCAGTTAGAAATACCAAGGGTTCACACAAAACAAAGGGAGTCCGCTTTTAGCTATTATGCCGCCCGCAGTTGGAATCAGCTTCTAGAAGAGATCAGATGTGCTAAAACATTAGCCACATTTAAATCCAGACTCAAAACTCATCTGTTTAGCTGTGCATTTGTTGAATGAGCATTGTGCTACGTCCGAACTAACTGCACTGTATTTTATGTATAATCTAACTGTTCTAAATTCATTTTAAATCATTTTAAGCGTTTTTAAATTTTAAATTTTTTATGATTATTTTACTTCTATGTAAAGCACTTTGAATTACCATTGTGTATGAAATGTGCTATATAAATAAACTTGCCTTGCCTTTCTGGGCTTTGAACGTGTCAGTTGCTTTGCTGTCTATGGGAGGGTCAGAAAGCTCTCAGATTTCATCAAAAATATCATAATTTGTGTTTCAAAGATGAATGAAGGTCTTATGGGTTTAGAACGACATAAGCATGAGTAACTAATTAATGACAGAATTTTCATTTTTGGGTGAACTATCCCTTTAAATGAGAGTTACTGCCAACAACAAGTATGATAATGCATGAAGCAAACTGCCTTTTATACACTCACAGAAATGAAGTGAAATGAAAACATTTTAAATGCACAGTACAAACGATGGATAACTCTGTATGTTTATAACCAGAAACACTGCTGTAGAAACTGTGTCCAAATTTGTATGTTTTTGAAACTTATGTTTGTAAATATATATGTAGCTGTGTGTAACTCACTGTAATGTCATAAAAATTCAAGCTAAAGCAATGAACTGAACTAACCTGAAGAAGTGTGCTCCCCATTAATTCCCGTTTAGAGCCAATCTGAAGACATCTTCTCAACATCCATCAACACATTCAACAACCCTGATAAGATCAAGAGGAACTGCAGAGGTGATCTGGAGCATCTCACTCTGCTCACGACACACGTCTAGTGAAAGCTAACTACAACTGACACGGATAAAAGGAGGAATTCACATGTGCATGCTATGAATGGGCCAAAAAGCACAAAATAGCTCTGTATTATAACCTCTATATAAAGAGGTGACTGACTGAGTCTACTCTAAATTTAAGAAAACTCCAAGTTTGGTCAAGTTCTAAGGCAGTATCACATAAACCTTCACAGAAAAGTCAGATTCACAATGAACTGCACCAAGCTCAATAAAAAAAAATTATCTAAGATGGTGGAGGAAGAGTAATGTTGATTATATTTCATGTAACACTGAAAAACAATGAAAAAAAAAAAAAAGGTACAAATTTGTTTCAATTACAATGTATAGCAATTGTTTGCATATTTGTATTGCTAATTAGAATACTGAGCTGTTAGCTTAGCAAAATGCTAACACCTCAAACGCTGCTGGAATCTAAAGCAAGTTGAGACTTATCTACATTTCATAAAAAACATACTGTTCTTTGTTATATCAAACTGAAAGAAACCAAGACTGGCTCCAAAAGAGCAATGTTTGATCCATAAACAAATTATTCTTTTTTGAGCCAATTCTGTTGAATTAGTTCACAAATCACAATGAACGCCTCATTTGCTAACGACATGCTAGCATCAAACGCTCACAGGCAACATCACACATAAAAAAAAAAAAAAAAATTTTTTTAAAAATCAAAGGCAGTTCAATCTTCACTACATTTCATCAAAACATACTGTTTCTCATTATACTAAACTGAAAGAAACCTAAACCAACTCAGTAACGCGAGAGCAATGTCCGATTTGATGACAATCATTCTTTTCAATTCACCTGTTGAATCAGTTTGTAAATTGCACTGAATGACTCATTTACAAGTTGAAGTGCTTGTTTTGCAGCTAGTTTTAGTATTTTTTTATTTTAATTAGAATACTGAGCTGTTAGCTTAGCGATACGCTAACATCAAACGCTACCGGAAACAAAAGAAAGTCAATTCGCCTCATAGAGACGCTGCTTATGTAAAACATTCCAAATTCTCAAGGGGCTATATCCCTTTAATAACAAAATTCAAATTAAAAATTCTAATCAGTCACTTACAAGGTTCCATCTTATTTAGAATGCCATCTTAGAAAGTAGCAGTCTACCTAGGTTTTGTAACAGGCCCTAGGTTTCACAGATACAAAGCTTTTCAGGCGACACATGCAAGCACCTCTGATGCTTACTGTATGTGTAAAGTGCTAATAAACAATTTTCTGGAGGATAAAAACATGCTCAAAATGCACAAAAATTGAAAGAAGCCCCACCTTATCTGAAAACCGCAGGTTCGTTAGTGACCTTTTCCAGTCTTGGCATTGACAACAAATTTGTGACATATCTTCTTCACATTCATATTCCTGCTCGCTGTTTAACAGGTAATCATGCTTTATAACCTGCAGTAAGGTTCACCACTCCCCTGAAACCTGTTACTACCAACCTGTGCATTCAAAAAGACGAGTGTGTGCAGTGCAAACCGAAACAAATGAGGTCTACAGCTGGATTAGCAATGCTGCAACCATTGCGGCAATAGAGCTAGACCGCACATAACACATTCTGCTGCACTTTAAGAGTGCACGGCTTCCTCTCTCTATTGTGTCTAGCTGAGGTAAGAGAGTGATGGCGTCGCTCACTGCTTCCTTCAGTTCTTCTGCAGCGTCTCAGCCCGCCACCAGGGCCTGACGAGCATACAGCGAGTGTGTGATGAGTGACGGACAGCCGAAGGCGCCCACCCTGGAGATCTGACGGGCTGGGAGATGCTTTCATGTGCCATCACAGACAGAGGGGGTCCGAGAGAAAAGGGCGACAGGGGAGTAAATGGGTAATGATGAATGGCAGAATTAATGAGGGTTATATTACAGAGTGATGCCACTTTCCATACTGTGGTATGTATGTTTTTGTGTGTGTGTGTGTGTGTGTGAGTCTCTGCATCATTCAGTGTGTTATGGGTATACATTTCACCTGAGGATCAGTAAAGTATATCCATCCATCAGTATATGGATAACACTGAACATCTCAAGGTGTCTGGACAAACGTTTGCTTTTAAAAACCTACACTGTAAAAAAAAAAATTCCGTAAAATTTACAGCTGTGTTTGCCGGAATTCTTCCGTAAAAAATACGGTAAAAACATTTTAGGTTTTACGGTTTTAACTTAAATTTACAGTTAAATACCGTAATTTCATTAACTGATATAATGTTAATATACCAACCTACTGAAGTACTGAAATCTGTTTTGTACCTTTGAAATACACTGATAACCACCAAATGCAGGTGGTGATGAGAAAGTCACATGATGAACCAAAGCCCATCACAAGCAGCTTTTAAATAATAACATATAGAGAAGGTGCACAGTGTCATTCACACAAGCACTAAACACCATCATGGTGAGACTCATTAAACTGAAATATGCAATAAACATTAATTTAACAACATTAGATGTAACATACAACCCTAATAAACATAACTGATAAGAAAAAACAGTTATTTCAAAGAAAAAAACATCAAATTCAAACAAAATTTGAAATGCAACGCAGGGAATTCTAGGAACGTCAGTTTACGTTTTTTCCCTGTAACTTTTACAGGAACTTACCGTTAACTATTTAACAGGTTTTTACTGTAGCATTTTCACAGTTTTTTAGCGTTAAAATCACGGCCATTTTTTACAGTGCACACAAAAGTGTCACATTTCAGAATTACGCAGAATATTGAGCGGGAAATATTGTAGGGGTGGGACTCGAATGATTGACAGTGAATCGTAAACAGTAGTATCAGGGACATTATGATGAATAAAAAAAAATGGTCCATTTTGATTTCATGGCTACTTTAAACCAGATTTTTACATTTAAACAGTGGTAACCAGTAACAAAGCATTTTAATTTGTTAGTCTCTTATTTTAGTATTATTCTTGCACTATTAAATTATTTATTCATATTTTGAATATTATTCATACTTTAATGTTTTGTATTTTTTTTATTAATAATAATAATAATTTATGTTTAAGTTTGTGTTTTTGCAATTTTATTTGTTTTATATTAAGCATTTGTATTTAGTAATATTTATATTTCAATTTTAGTTTTAGTATTTTAAAGCACTAAGTTTGTTTTAGTTTGTTATTTTGTTAAGGATTTTCCATGTAATATTTACACTGCCAGTCAAAAGTTTGTAATAGTTACAAAAATTTAAATAAATAAAAATGGTAAAACTGTGAAATATTACACTTCTATGTAAACATATCTTAAAATGTAATTTATTCCTGTGATGACAAAGCTTCATTTCAGCAGCCATTATCCTTCAGTGTCACATGATCCTTCAGAAATCATTTTAATATTTTATAATAATATTTCACAAAATTACTGTTTTTGCTGTATTTTTGATCAAATAAAGGCAGCCTTCATGAGCATAATAGAGCATAATTATTACAAACTTTTGACCAACAGTGTATATTCTAGTTTATTTCAGCTAATCAAACTAATATTTCAATACAAACACAATTTTTAAATAGTTTTAGTTAATAACAATATTGGGTACTCTAGTTTAGTACGTTTCGATCGTCCTTACTTCCAGGTATTTGTATTTAGGGACACTTACTTTACTACAAACCAAAGCAGAATATATTCACAATATATTACTTTACTTCACTACATTTAATAAAAACATAGCTACTGTTCCATGTCATTTTAAAAAGAAAACACAGAATAGCCTATTGGCCATTGTGCCGACATATAGGCCTAACACTGTTGTGTTATGGGCGTCCTAAGTTCGAATCTAGACAAGTTCCAAAAAGTGAGAGTCATGTCAGATTTCCCAATGAATCATTCTTTTAGGTCGATTACTATTGGGGGAAAAAAACAAAAAAAAAACGACTGAATTGGTCATGTCCGACTCAAAATGAGTCAAGAACAAGGAGTAATATGATCCTCAAGTGTGCAGAAGATTTGACTAATGGTGCAAACAGTTTGAACGTATCCTGTCTGTACCAACAATTCCACTGATTCAAATACAGATTACCTCATAAAACTTCGAATCCCATGACTAAACACTGAGCCAGCAGATTGGAAGTGCTATGGTTTAAGAGGTAGAACTGGCCGTTCTGGCACGACCAGCACGAGCTCCTAGACGCTGTAACCTAATGCCTCTGACAGGGAGCTCAAATCACAGGGCTCTGGTGCCTGCTGGAATGCAATCTGTGTGCTTCCCCCTCCAGCACTGCCTCACTTCCTCTGACACATCACACACACACTGATGGACTAGCAGCAGAGGAGCAGAACCTAAACCAGAAGAGTCTGAACTAATGTGGTGGTCACAGGAACTTCATACAATCAAACAGTGAACACTTTGTAGTACTCTACAGGAAATTACATTCTATTTTAGTTCATTTTTAACAGAAGTCCATTTATAATGTTACTCAATGTTATTATTATAAACACAAAACAGTCCATTTTATGCCCTCGATTGCACCTTTAAGACTGCTATATGTAAATTATTTATGATTGGCTAATGTTTTCACATGTGAAATAAATAACAGTATGTGTTGATAAGTAAATGTGGGCTCATGGTTGTCGTCAAAACTGCAGAGATTTCTGAATATGCCGTTTGTGGTTTATTTTCAATATTTTCATTTGTGATTATAAACAATCTGGTTATATTTACGCATTTGGCATTGCATTCAAACACATTGTATCAGTTATTGGTTTTCCTAGGATTCGAACTCATGACATTCACTGTAAAAAAAAAAAAAAAAAAAAAAAAAATTACCTGTGAATTTAATAGTAAAAGACTGTAAAAATTCTACAGTAAAAACATGTTAAATGGTTAACTAAGTTCCCCTACTATATACGGTGAAAAACTGTATTTGACATGTCATTTTACAGTAGTATACCGTTTTTGGAAGTGGAAAAAGGATGTATGATTTACAGTGAATAACCGAAAAATTGACATTCCCAGAATTCCCTGTGTTATTTCAAATTTGATGTTTCTTCTTAGTTTTTTCTTATCAGTTTTGTATATTAGGGTTGTATGTTACATCTAATGTTGTTAAATTAATGTTTATTGCATTATGTCAGTTTCATGTGTTACCTTGATGGTGTTTAGTGTTTGTGTGAATGACACACAATATGTGTTAACATTTAAAAGCTGCTTGTGATTGGCTTTGGTTCATCATGTGACTTTCTCATTTTGGTGGTTATCAGTGTAAAAGGGAAAAAAGGAAAGGACGTGACGTGTGGAATTTGTGCTCTGCATTTAACCCATCCAAGTGCACACACACAGCAGTGAGTAGTGAACAAACACAAACACAAACACACAAACACACAAACACAAACACACATACACACACACACACACCCTGAACAGTGGGCAGCCATTTATGCTGCGGCGCCCGGGGAGCAGTTGGGGGTTTGATGCCTTGCTCAAGGGTCTCACCTCAGTCGACTGCCCCCCGTGTATTACAAAAGTACAAAACAGATTTCAGTACTTCAAAAAGGTTGGTATATTAACATTATATCAGTTAATGAAATTACGGTATTTAAATGTAAATTTAAGTTAAAACCTAAAATGATGCTACATTTTTTACACACAGCTGCCATTTTTTTTTACCGTTTATTTTACGGAATCTTTTTTAGTGTTGGCATTACTAGCACCATACTCTGCCATATTCTACTTCAGCTTCTCTCGATTTATTAAGCATAACCGTATGCGATATTGCCCGCTGTTTTTTGTTTTTTTTCCAATTTCATTTTAATTTGCAATTTGCATATCTTGCATTGGTAACAAGCCTCCACAAGCCATTATGGTTGCTGCTGCCAGGTTTCAAGAGTTTACATCCACCCATTTTTTCAAAAATTGATACTTTTCTTACTTATGGCTTACTTAATCTTCCCAACCTGGCAACCATGTACATGCACTTTCTCTATATTACAGAAAATACGCTGATGAGCTGAAAACATCAGCAAACATGTAAGTTGATGTTTATTTTGCTCAAATAAATGTGTACAGCCAGTCTGTTTTCTTTCACGCGGTCGTCTGAACGGTTAATCTGTACGCAAACCATGCAAGTTGATGTTAATTCTGATGAAATGTAATAAATAAATAAATATAAATAATCGCGATTAATAATCATGACTGTATTTTTGAGAAAAAAATAATTGTGATTAACTGTTTAATCACAGCCCAAGCTGAAATAGCTTACTTCCACTTTGAAATATAAGGTGGATAATGTAAGAGTTATTGAAGCTACTTTTTATAGAAATATTTTTTTTGGAAACTATTTGTAACTTGACAGCTTCTAGTCGCTATTATGGCGACTAGAAGCCATAATAGCTTCTAGTCCATATTATGACTAGATGGGTGTTTTATATTATGGAAAAGAGCAGCATTAGCGAATTTCTAAATATCTCCTTTTGTGCTCCACAAAAGAAACAAAAAATTCAATTTTAAACAACATGAGATTGAACAAATAAATGACAATTAAAATTTTGGGTGTACTATCCCATTACCTCAAGAGTCACTGAAAACCAATTTTCCATAAGCACGTATCCTATTCTCCAACTTGCACAGCCTTAGAAAAGCTCAAGTTTAAAAACAATTAATCATCTTAAAAAAAAAAAACCTGTGTGTGTTTTATCTAGGCCAAGGTTCAGATATCCATGCCCCCTGTCGATGAGGAAGGCCATATAATATCAGGGCAGCTGAACACACAAAACATGATCATTCAACAGTCATTTATGTGGTGCTAATATTGACTCGAGGTTTAGAGGAGAAATCCAGGCCTGTTGATTTAGGCAGAGTATGGGGAATGAGTGGCGCTTACGTAAGTGTGTGAAACAGGATGACCACACAAGCCCCTGGAAGACACAAATTCAGTTTATTAGGCCTTATATAGGGCTCCGTCAGGGGATGACCGCTTGAGACGGACTAGAGCAAAAGTCATACAAGGAAACTGTTCTGTTCACAAAAGGACCTCAATGAAAACTCCCTTAGGGCTTCCTCTGACATTTTCCATAATAAAATCTCTCATGATCAGACTTATGATCGTGTTAACAGACTTCCAGTGTCTTTGAATAGTTATTGCAATTCATATTTCAACAAACCCCAAACCTTAAGTATTAAACTTTAGCGTGTAACTCGCCCTGCGCCAGACATGAATAATACCTCAAATCATGCAGCTTGATGATTTTGCAATAAAAATCTAAATTCCACTAAAAGTACTTTAGAAAACCAGCATTGAGCTCTGCATTGAGAAGAACCACACATTTTCTATACAAAACATAAAAACCTACAAGTATTCATAACTAAAATTATACTCAGGAGTCAATCGCCAATAAAAGCACTAATAAATGACAAGTTAAAATAAAGTCTTGGCGGTTTTTACATCTCAATCCGGAGTCATTTTTAAGGCCCTTTGGCATTACAGAAGAATTATGCCAAATATATAACACCATGTGGTAACAGCATGATCATAATTTAACCACCCGTTTCCCCACAAGGCCCAATAAAATGAATTAACCCTATAGCTGTTTAACCACAGAACCTATTTAGTGCATACAAAATATCCCTGCCTTCTTGCAGAAACAGATTTTTGCTTATCGACATAAAGACTGGTCCACTTTGTAGCTTAGATCAGCCAAGAACCAGACTTTAAAAACTTTATACAACTTTTAAAATCTGAACTGAATTTAAAACATAAGGCATCATCACACTTGCAGACTTAAAGGCTAAAGGCAGAAATACTCTACTTTAAAAGTTTAAGAGTCAGCAGAAATTGACAGAGTTGACAGATTTTACAAAAAAAAAAAATCAATGTATAATAGGCACAGACTCCAAATTTTTAATGTGTTTTTTTTTTTTTTTTAATGATTCCATCTAGTTGTATGAGTTGATTTTCAGCTCACATACTGTACCACATTTGGTTTGAAGTGTTCTTCAATTCTAGGGGATGGGACGGTTCTCGGTAAAAAAAAAAAATAATTTAAAAAAATCGAACCGTACTTTTCTCCACACATGGTACAGCACGCACTAGGTTCAACTTAAATCTGACAACGCATCTGTAATATGGTTTGTTATAAATAGCACAAAAAACAAACAGGCTTCTGGCTTCCCAGTACATTACAACAACAGCGATGGAAAAAAAAAAAAAAAAAGCATTCACTCTTGTTCAATGCGAGTGGCGTAAGCTGGAATATGAGCATTTATTTAAGCATTTATATGA
>JAFVLL020012233.1:0-76828 GCA_021397915.2 Tor tambroides | reverse complement strand
TCTAGCATGGCCTCCTAACAATCCCCATCCACTTGATTGGCTCTATGACTCTCTCTCCTCTCCACCTGTAGCTGGTGTGTGGTGAGCGTACTGGCGCCGTTGTACTGTGGCTGCCGTCGCATCATCCAAGTGGATGCTGCACACTGGTGGTGGTTGAGGAGAGACCCCCCACATGATTGTAAAGCGCTTTGGGTGTACGGCAATACACAATAAAGCGCTATATAAATGCATCATTCATTCATTCATTCAAATTCCTCTTCCTGTTATTTCAATTAAAATTCCTATTCAACTTCCCGTGGAGTGTGGCTAATTCAATTTAAATCCCATCTCATGGATTGAAAGGGAGACAATTTTTCAATTCTGAATTTTGCACAACACGATTCAAAAGTAAAAATACTAATTATATCCCAGACAAAACAGGATTATTCATGATAGCTCATGGATTACTTTCTATTGAATGAATAAATAAATGAATGAATGAATGAATGAATAAATAAATACTTTAAAATATTATATTTAAAGTATTTTATTTTATTGTTTCATTTTATTTTATTTTATTTTATTTTATTTTATTTTATTTTAAAGTTCAAGGAGAGTGAGTGAGAACAGGCAAGAATTTGAACAAGACCGAACTCAAACCCGAGTCCCCATGAGCACAACAGCTCTTTATACGAGAACAATGTGCTACTCTTTGTGCAACAGCTCTGACAGAAAATCACAAAAACGCATTTGAAAGTGACATTGTTTTGCTATGTTTAACAAAACAACAAAAAGTGAAGTACAATTATCATCATGTCTGCATAATCATAACTGATTGTCAAGCCCATTTGCATTCGTTCAATATGGAAAGCTCAGCAGCATTTGTAGAAAATGAGAACATTTGTTCGGGAGAAATAATAGCGGTGTACAGTGATGCAGCAAACAGGATTTGTTGACTTGTGTTGTAGGAGAGCAGGAGCAATATAACGGCTGTTTGATGAAGATACAACCTGTCTCTAGCTGAGACCTTTATGACTTGAACCCCAGATCTTCCCCTGTAAGAACAAACTGCTTCTCTGTTATGTAATGGCTTAGCTTCATATGCTGAGGAGGTTAACCCAGATTTTTCCAGTAACCAGGGGAACCGGGGAAAATCACATACAGCCGAAGAGGGTTAGCTGGGGAACATTATATCTGTGTCCATATATGCAGTATACACGATACGTTGTTGCTGTAGTGATATATGTTGCATGAGTTTCTTGGATGCTGTCAAAAGTGAATTATTACTTTAAAAAGCTACCTGTCTGAACCTTAAAAAATTTTTGTTGCTGTAACTTCACATAGTTGGGTCGTTTTAGGCACATTAAAGAAAATGTTTGACTTGAATCAAACCAATTTTTTGATGTTACAACTAGGGGTGTACACGGTACACGAAAATTTTCAGTATGGGTCTTTCAATTCGGTACACGTGTACTGAACAAATATAGTTTTTTTACCACTACACATGAGTAACATCACTCTGTGTGAAACATAGTTTGAAATTATGAGTTTCCCCTCTAGGATGGTAAAGTTATAGTTTATATCAGTAAACTTTGTTGTGAACCCATCTGAAAAAATAACAAAGGACTGAGCTTCTGCTGGAAATGTGCACAGTTTAAGTTGTCACATGAGATGTGCTTTATATTAAGCGCTTCAAACGTGGCTTGCCCTCTTGTCAGGTGCTTATGTTGTTTAATGCGTTTGAGGCACTTTTTTCTTAAAGCACTACTAACATCTTATGATTGTAGTATACTTACTTGTAAATGTTACAAATTCACACAATTATTTCCATTTTGCATAAATGTTAAGCAAGCTAGTCTACATTTGGGAGTGTTTACACGACCCCGTTGTCAAATAAAATGGAAAACCTTTTATACATTTTGGCCTTTTGTTTACACAACAGCAACATATTTTTCAAAGTGCAAGTTTTTCAAAAAAAAAATACCGCTATCTGTAAACTACGAAAACACGAATTCATGAAAACAGTGACGTTATGCGCTTTATGTGTATATATGTATACGTTATACTGGCCTGGAATGCATAATACAGAGTTTTAAGTTTTTTTAGTGGATCCTTGTGAACTGGGATCATTTTGACAATAGCCCCTTTCACACATACAGACTTTACTGATAAATTACCGGTAAATTACCGTTAAGAGGTCATGTGTGAACAGGACCTTTTCAAAAGTACCGGTAAATTGGTTCTGGCAATTTTCCGGTATGAGAAGTTGTAACATTACCAGTAAATTGCCAGAATCATGCTCTGTGTGAACGCAGAATGGAGATTACCGGTATAAGCATGTACGAGTTCAGACCAGTAGCGTAGCTACACTTTTATCTGTGGCCCACCCAATGAGAAGTTGGTAATTTTACAAATGGATGTAATTTATTAAAAGATAATAATAAATGTCTTATTTCACTGTAACTTTATATATTTATTAAAAATATTAAACGCATGTTTTCATGGTCAATTACAGGTCGTTTCTTAGTTTTCCCTCTTCATGCTTGTCAAAATGATGATTGGTCCATTTCTGTTAGTCCCACCCACAATGTTATGTTTACTACGTAAGGATATAATAGTAAAATGCGTGCGTTTGTGAAGTTAAATTTGAAAATAGCCTAGTGAACCAAACATAAATCAGATCAATTCTTTAAAAAGTAGTCTATCCGGACCGTCTACAAATGAAACCCGACAGACCACCTGCGGGTGCTGGATTTATCGATCGGATTTATCGATCAGCTAATCAGTAACTACTATTTTTACATACCTCCCCAAGGACTACTAAGAACTACTGTATACAGGTTCATAATTAATATGAATAATGCATAATGTATAATTAATTCTAAAGTGAAGGTCATGGTAACTCACTAGTGATGGCTCAAGTATTACCAAATTCCTCAGAAGGAATTACTAATTATTTGGATCAGTATTCTAAAGTGAATAACATGATAATTCTCTAGTAATGACTGACATCATTGTAAGCTTTTTAAGGTTTTGTAAGTATTGGATAGTAATTATTCAGGTGTTACTATATCCTTCTAAAGGAATTACAATATTTTTGGATCAGTATTCTAAAGTGAAGATCATGATAACTCCCTAGTAGTTATTGAAGTCATTGTAAACTTTTGAGGTTTTTGTAAGGTTCTGGTTAGTAATTCATTTTGCTACATTAAGTAACACTTAAATCATTACTAGTAGGTTACCGTGATCTTCACTTTAGAATACTGATCCAAATGAGTAGTTCCTTCAGAAGGATGTACAGTAGTAACACCTCAGTCATTACTATCCAAATCCTGTGACGTCAGTCAATATTAGGAAGTTATCATGCTTTTTACTTTAGAATACTGATCCAAGTAATTAGTAATTCCTTTAGAAGGATTTGGTAATACTTGAGTCCTTAATAGTGGGTCACCATGATCTTCACTTTAGAATTAATTATACATTATGCATAATTCTCATTAATTATGAGCCTGTATACAGTAGTTCTTAGTGGTTCTCCAGGATATATGAAAAAAATTGTATTTATTGATTAGCTAATGGTGAACTACCAGTTTCAACTGAGTGCTATTACTTACTAAATCATTAATCAGAGTTTCTTGTTAGTTAATAGTAGTTAGTAGAATGTTAATAGTGCATTAGTCATTTGTTCCTGTGTAGTTATTCATTAACGACGGAACAGTATTCTAAAGTGTTACCCATTTTTGCATTCTCCGGTAATTTTACGGCAATTTACTGGTATTACTGTGTGAAAGGGGCTAATGTTGTCATCTGTATGCAAAAAAGGTTAAAAAACCGCAAAGGTTTTTTTTTTTTAAGTTTTTTTTTTACAATTGTACAATTAGTAAAATTACATGTTAATGTAATAGTACAATTACATTTAGTACAATTAAACCACTGTTTAATTAAAAAAGAAAATTCCCGTTGTACCAAAAACATACAGAACCATGACTTCAAAACTGATATACATACCAAATTGTCATTTTTTGTGTACTGTTTACACCCCTAGATACAACACGAAGAACATTTTAAAAACCCCTTTTTACAGTGCACATTATTTATCATCAGCATGTACTCTATATGATAATAATAATATATAATTTACATATTACTACTACCGTCTACACATTACTCTCTAATGTGTCTAATCCGTAGCATGCAGTGAGGAGATCAGCATTATTACTACAGTTCTAACTCAGCTCACTTCAACAGAGTAATCTGACTCACAAGAGGCCTGAGCAACACCTGTCTAATCTGCCTAACATTAACAACTACGAATGAGTGCATTAATCTTTGTTATGTAAAGGGCTTGTGTTTCCTTCTATTTCACCCAAGAGAAAACACAAGCACTTCCATAATTGTCTAAAATCCTTCGTGGTTTACATGCCTTGGAATTCAAAGGTATACTGTGAAGACTAAAGGGAAATTTAGCTAAAATGTGTGCACAAGATTTGACTTAACTTTACTTAATAGTCAAGGTAGGGTTATGTTGCCAAAACATCCTTTAGTGAGTTTGCACATGTCATAGTACATTAGAGTTTTTCTTATCTTTTAAAACTGACAGATGCACAAACTTTGCAAAGCATCCCGTTTATCATAATTTCCTGTAAAATCATACTTTTCTTAAGTCCTTGACTATTTAAGGCTTTAAACCAAAACCAACTGGTTTTATGGTTGACATTTCAATATAGCTGTTTTTAGTCTGTCAGTGTACAATGTAAACATCCTGCTTTATGTTAAATATGATGCTGTGCTGACTGATGAGAGTTCTTTTTTCAAGGACGAATGAAATATTTGTGACCAATTTAATATATATGTTTATATATGGTAATATGTTTTGGTTACACTTTATTTCGATAGTCCACTTTAGACATTCTACTATCTATAAGTAACTTTGTAACTACATGTCAACTAATTCTCATTAATTTGCAACTACATGCCTACTAACTCTCAGTAGGGTAGGTTTAGGGTTAGTAGAATAAGTTGACATATACTTGCAAAGTTTCTCATACTCAGTTGTATGTTGTGGACCCATCAAAATAAAGTCTTAGTAGATATTAAACAGACGGTCTACTAATACTCTAATGACTGCTAGTTGACATGTAGTTGCAAAGTTACTTACTGTTAGTAGAATGTCTAAAGTGGACTATCAAAATAAAGTGTTACCTATGATTTTGAAAGAAGTATTTTATGCTCATCATTTGAACACGTTTATGTATATATTCTCACTGTAAAGTAACTTTAATTATTAACTATGACCTTTGCCTCAATAAACTCCTGATTTGCTGCTTATTAATAGTTAGTAAGGTAGTTGTTAAGTTTAGGTATGTATGGGGTAGGATTAAGGGTAGAATATGTAGAATAAGGCATTAATATGTGTTTTGTAAGTAAACAGCCAATATGCTAGTAATATGTATGCTATAAACAACCAATTAACAGCAAGAACTGGTCCTTAAACTATATTCTCAATCATAAATGTCCTGTGGATTTTAACAACAGCCCCGAGAAGACAGTTTAGTACAACTGATCGATTATTTTACAGTAAAACTGTTCAAGTGCAGTATTTTACAAGCCTGAAAGTCACCTTTATAAAGTCACTCATGAGCCAATTTGCATGAAGATCCTTGTTACATAAAAGCAACAGATGTTTGAATGTGATTTCAATGTTTAATATTGTCCAAGGATCTCAGTTCTCATACTACAGGAAATGAGTACCATGTTTCATCTTTATGTTGATGCCTACAACACAGATAGATGATATTCTGCTCTCTTTAGGTCTTATTAGAAATGAAATCTAATTATAAAAATTATTTCCCACAGCCAAAATGTGTAGCATAGGGCAAATTTATCGAATTTATCATTTCCTCTTTTTTGTGCAGTTGTTAAAAAACTGCTCTTGCTGACGTAGTTTGGCCCATCAGAATCTTTGTTCAGAGTAACATTGTGAACACAGCATTTCCACCACCAACCTGACTCACCGTCTTTTGCCTGATAATTTGATGGTTCCGATTTATGCATTTTCTTTCCAGTTAAAGTCTTCATGGAATGATTTTCGATATAGAATCCTTTAACAGATACTTCTGCCCAGACTTCTGTCTTATCTTTAACAGTCAGTCTCTGGTTTTTGCCCCAGAATTACAGCACTTGCATTCTATACATCAAAAGCTCTATTCCCTGGATTTTAGGCTGGCTAGATGAATCCCCTCCTGTTTGTGTAAGAAGCTTATCAAATTTTGGACTGATCTGAGATTCCCCCACATTGGGACTATATAATAGACCAAAAAGAATATTGAGACTTTTGATGTTCAGTTATTTCTGGGTAGTGCAAAAAACAGCATTTATCAGTAACTATATATTTTGTTAATTAAATAAAAATAATTCCCTCCGCATTACATTTTAGTTAAAAAGCGTCAAATGAAGCAGGAAAAAGAGAATCTTTGAACTGTACCAAAATTCCTTTAAGGGAAGTCAGTTCACTCGGCGGGCGGCTGTTGTATGTAACAGTCATACGAGTACAGCTTAGTCTAGTTGAATGAAGAAAGAATGAAATCACCAAATCTGCTTGTAAAGATCACAATGGCATCAAAAATGCTGTTCTTTTGAAATTTATATTAAATAAAAAAGGGTAACACTTTAGTATAGGGACCAGTTCTCACTATTAACTAGTTGCTTATTAGCATGCCTATTATTAACATATTGGCTGTTTATTAGTACTCAAAAAGCACATATTCTGCATGACCATATTCTACATCCCTAATCCTACCAAATACCCAAACTTAAAAACGACCTTACTAACTATTAATAAGCAGCAAATTAGGAAAAATCAAGCAAAAATCAGTAAAAGTTGTTGTTAATGGTTTGTTTATAGCGAGAATTGGACCTTAAAATAAAGTGTGACCAAAAAAGTTTCATGGTTTACTGAAAAATATTGAGCAGCACAACTGTTTTCTGCTTTGATAAGAAATGTTTCTTTATCACCAAAATAAATTGATTTCTGGAGGATCATGTGACACTGAAGACTGGAGTAATGGCTGCTAAAAATTAATCTTTGTGATCTCAGGAATAAATTACATCTTAAAATATATACTTAGTATAAATATATATATATATATATATATATATATATATATCTTACTCTTTGGCTCACCTGCTTCTACAGAGGTTGTGGCCAGTAAACTGGGAAACTGAGTAAACAGTCTATCTGTTAATCTTCATTCATATGTCAGAAACTTAGGCGTTAATTTTGACTCTGCTTTGACTTTTGATAAACAGATCAATGCTTTGGTTAGAAGTTGTTTTTATCATCTAAACAATATTGCAAAGATAAAGTCATTCTTAACATTAAGAGACATGGAGTCTGTAATACATGCTTTTATCTCATCCAGATTAGATTTTTGTAATGGATTGTACTTGGGTGTTTCACAGTCCCTACTGTCACATCTTCAACTTGTTCAAAATGCTGCCGCTAGATTGTTAATTGGAACAAGGACAAGGGAACATATTTCACCAGTGCTGATCTCTCTTCACTGGCTCCCAGTTAAATGTCGTATCCATTTTAAAACATTGCTGTTGGTTTATAAGGGTTTGCATGGACTGGCTTCGTCATATATCTCCGATCTCTTGTTTCACTGTAATGCCTCCAGGGAACTTCGATCAACCAGTAGTCTTCAGTTGACTGTTCCAAGGACACGCTTGAAATCGAAAGGTGATCGTGCCTTTTCAGTGGCTGCTGCACAGCTTTGGAACAATTTGCCATCCTATATAAGATCTGCTCCATACGCTGATTTTAAGTTTCTTCTTAAAACGTACTTATTTACTGTTGCATATGGTTACAAGTAAGCACAGTGGCATAACTGTAGTGTACTATCTTTTGCTGTGTTTTGTTTACTTTTGTATTTTGGTATATGTTTTAATTTTGTACAGCACTTTAGCCAACAGCTGTTGTTTTTAAATGTGCTTTATAAATAAATATGACTGATTGACTGACTGACTGACTGACTGACTGACTTATATTTAAAAAAAAAATGGTGATTTTAAATTGTAATACTATTCCACAGTAGTACTGTATTTACTGTATTTGTGATCAAATAGATGCAGCTTACAATGAGCATAAGATGCAGCTTTAGATGAGCATAAGAAACTTCTCTCTCAAAAAAAAAAAAAAACAACTCCAAACATTTGAATGCTAGTGTATTTTTTTTTTCAAACCCTTCTCTTGTAGTTTTAAATTATGCTTTTTTTTCTTTCTTTTTTTAATGGATGGAAGGTCCATTTCGCCATCCTCTGTATTGTTGCTTAGTGATTTTTACAATTTTTTTTCGCCTGGCTGCAGCTGTTGCTTAAAGTCCCTGTTGTCTCTGACAGTACACACATTTGGATCTGGAATATGAACTGACTGTGTTACAGGAAATGGCTTTAAAACACCCAGAGGATTACAGTCCGTCAAAGGTGAATGGCTATGAGAAGTCTGGAAAATGTGTGTTTTAGAGCACTTAGCCTTTGTGGAACTTATAGTGACAACGTGTCAAAGAAAACAATGTTAGCAAGCTTCTAAATCTACAAGTCAGGCTTCAGAAAGATTTCTTACTTACTCTGAAACACATAAATACACCTTCTGGATAAATGTCAGGTCTATTGCAGTTGCTTTTTCCTAGAAAGCGAGTAAAATTATATAGAATGAATGAATGAATGAATGATGCATTTATATAGCGCTTTATTGTGTATTGCCATACACCCAAAGCGCTTTACAATCATGTGGGGGGGGGGTCTCTCCTCAACCACCACCAGTGTGCAGCATTCACCTGGATGATGCGACGGCAGCCACAGTACAACGGCGCCAGTGCGCTCACCACACACCAGCTACAGGTGGAGAGGAGAGAGAGTCATAGATCCAATCAAGTGGGTGGGGATTGTTAGGAGGCCATGGTAGACAAGGGTCAGTGGAGGGAATTTGGCCATTACACCGGGGTTACACCCCTAGTCTTTACAAGAAGTGCCATGGGATTTTTAGTGACCACCGAGAGTCAGGACCTCGGTTTAATGTCTCATCCGAAAGACGTTGCTTTTTTACAGTATAGTGTCCCCGTCACTATACTGGGGCATTAGGACCCACACAGACCACAGGGTGAGCACCCCCTGCTGGCCTCACTAACACCTCTTCCAACAGCTACCTAGTTTTCCCAGGAGGTCTCCCATCCAGGTACTGACCAGGCTCAACCCTGCTTAGCTTCGGTGGGCAACCAGTTTTAGGCTGCAGGGTGAAATGGCTGTGGCGTAGAACTACCTACCCACTCAGTACCGAATGGCATTGTTGACATTTATGAGTATCCATGTAATGCCTTTGAGCTTAACTAGGTGTAGAGTAAATAACATACAGAGGTGATGGATGATGGATGAAGGATGATGAGAGAATGAATGATGAAAGGAATCCTTCTTTCTTCATGGCCATACAATTGAATGAAGTGAAGTGGTCATATCTCTCGCTCGCTGATGCCCGATTTCTCACATGTCATATTAAGGAAAAGCTTTCTGTGGGAGAAATGAGGCGGATTTTGGGCTGAAGGTGACTCTCCATTGGAATTCGACAGCTTTTCAGAAAGCCCTTTTCATTATTATTGAACTATACACCCTATGACCTGTCAGACTGATTGAATGTAGAGCGTTCGTGTGGTGGGACTTAGTTCACTGAACCGCAGTATTATTCTTATTCAGCTTGCGCTCTGTTTACTTTTACTTCTAAAGGCAAATAGCCTGTTCGGTTTGATCTTATTTCATTTTTATTTTGTTATTCTTTTCAGTCTTGCCTGCAGTGACGCTCTGCTCATGTACAAATGACATGGATATACAATTCTGTGGCTTGAAACACTGACTGGAAGTCAGTTATTAATATTCATCCATCAAATAAGCCTTCTAAATGCTTCTGTTTTGCCTAATTTAATGCATATTTTCAGCATAATTTGACTGAAAAGTCAGAGTGAAACATTTTTTCATGCTTTGCAGAATTTTTTAGTATTGATGTGTCATATTTTGCTTTAATGATAGCAGCACTTAAGCTGGTGTGTGTCTGGAGTGTGGCTAGAAATCACAAACAAAGATGTTATGTTACTCCAAAATGGTTCCTATTTGCTGTGCTGTAGTTAGAATCACTTTGTGTGAATTTATGCTATATGTCATACAAGTCTTTTAAGGGTTCAGTTCAGTGCAATTCACTCTTTTTATGTTTTTATACTTCTGTTGTGTGAATTACACTACCAGTCAGTTTGGGATTGGTAAGATTTTTAAATGTTTTTGAAAGCAGTATCTTATGCTCACCAAGGCTTCATTTATTTGATCAGAAATACAGTAAAAACAGTAATATTGTGAAATATTATATAGCTGTTTTCTATTTTAATATATGTTAAAATGTAGTTTATTTCTGTGATGGCAATGCTGAATTTTCAGCAGCCATTACTCCAGTCTTCAGTGTCACATGATCCTTCAGAAATGAAATTAATATGCTGATTTGCTGTTCAAGAGACATTTCTTATTTTTATCAGTATTTAAACAGTTGTACTGCCTTATATTTTTGTGAAAAATATAGCAATTATCTGAAATGGAAAGAAATGAGAGAAGTGTTCTGCAGAGAGCTTGTCCTCAGAAGAAACATGCTGATATGTTAGGTAGAGTAAACTCGAGTGAGCTGAGAAAACACGTTGACAGTGTTTCTGATCTGTCTGTCTGGGTCTTAAGTACATAGCAGGATTTCTCTGCATCAACATTCAAACAGCAGGAACAGCCCTTCGGCATTTTAATCCCATCTTTAGCACACATTCCCACCGTAACATGAAGTGGAAGTATGAGATCTGCTCCCATACATAATCAGAACATGTTCAGCATCACTTATCATATCTCACCTAACTAAAAATGTGTCCAGTTTAGCTACAAATTTAGCTTTTACTTGGACATAACAGGCTATGATGTCCTGTCTAGATGTGCAATTTGCCCTGAAATTTGTCTTAGTCTGTCTTCCTGCAAAAACCTTTAAAAGGATAATTCATGTGAAACTGAAAGAAAATTCATTATTTTCTCACCTTCATGCCTTTTCAAACCTGCGTGACTCAACAGAACACAAAATAAGTTATTTTTGGGAGGGAGAAAAAAAAACTCATTGTTTTTGCCCAAATAATGAAATATATTTTCCAAAACATTGTTGGAGCCTGCTGACTTTCATTGTGTGGATGACAGAGAGAGAGAGATTCAGTGTAAACACTATGCTTTGGCAATACATTGTAACAATTGCCATGCCAATAAAGCACATTATTGAATTGAGAGATTGAGAGAGAGAGAGAGAGAGAGAGAGAGAGAGAGACAGGAGAAAGTCAGTCAGACGGGAATGACATGAGGGTGAGACTTTTAACTTTTGATGAACTACCCCTTTAAGATTCAGTGTCACGAGAACAGAGTTTAACGTCTGATTATAGATAGCAGCTGAGAATTAAAAGGCCCGCAAGAAAGGGTATCTAACATGATGTGTTAATTGGTCCATACACGCACAATATAGAGTCATTTGTTGAATTTCTTTTAAGCTGATTATAATGTTACACAGAAATGAGCGTTTAAACATGTTGCAGTGGCAGGCACATTAAACATCTTTTTAAAGGGCATGTGAGTCATGGTTCAGACCTTGTCAAAATTCTGAGCTACAGTGCATGAGGAACAATCGAACGAAAGGTATTGAATGGCATTTAAATGGGGATTTGTGCATTTCCTGTCATCCACTTAATTGCAGGCTGCCGCCTGTTCATTTTCGCACACGTTCACGTCTCATTTTCTAGTGCCACTGAAAAACTGTCAGATGTACATTGCTGAACAAATAGGTATGTATTCCTCTCATGCAACAGAAGGTTAAGTGATCATTGACAACAAGAGAAAAACACACCAAGGTTGCTTCCATGAACAAAGTATGATGCAAAACACGTTGATTAGCTTTCGACCATGGGCTCGACATTCATTTGTATTACTCCTCATAATATTTTGATTGTAGACTAGCAGTTAGGGAATGTGCCTCAAAACATTGTGCTGTTGTGTTCAGAGTGTGTGAATTTGTCATTTTGAAATTCTATCTCCTCCAAAGTGATCTATAATACCTGGAAATAGTTAACTGTCAGCATTCCCACTCATCTCAATGGCAGTTGCATGGCTATCACAGGATTCCCTGGAGCAACCTGGTTTCATGACGAAAACGTACCTCTGGGAACTTTTTTTGCAAGACACGAAATATGCACCACTGGTGCTGGTGCAGTTTACTGTTGTAAACTGCAGTGATATGTACTTATTGGTAAGTATTTCGTGTCTTGCGACAAAAGTTCCCAGAGGTACGTTTTCGTCATGAGATTAGGTAGCCCTCGAAGTACATAATATGAAATTGTTACTGTAGTCAGCTGAGCTGTAAATACCATGCAGCTAATTACTCTAGATTCTAGAACTATAAGAAAATGCATGTGGCTAATGACACAGGGTACCAAAACCTTCACTGGTGACTATAATTGACTTGTGACATGAAAAGCAGCAGACAGGGAAAAATATAATTCCCTTTCAGTTTTTTTTCTCCCTCAAATCCTTCCAAACAAATTGATCAGTTTAGTGAAAATCTACTTTAACCTCCTGAGACCCTGCATCCTCATATGAGGACATTATATTTTAGAGAATTTCTCTGAGACTATACATGCCACAGTTTTAAGTCTGGATGTCCTGTACAGAGCACATTCAGGGCTTTTCAGAGATACTAAATATTTGGATGTTTCACCATGACCACTCACTCTCCTTAGTCTTCAAATATGTCTGATATTAATTTAGTGACACTCTTATAGAAATATGACAATATTTTGTAATTATTTAAATCTGTCTAATTTTTAAATTGTCATAAATCAACATCTCATGAAAATGTTATGGGGTTTCAAATCAAAATATGACTTTCTGTTACGAAACAGGATGTTTATTTCATACATGTCCTCATATGAGGACACCGGGACTAAAAGTATGTTTATTATGCATTTTGGGAGACATAACAAATGAATACGGAAAGAAATTATATTTCAATATTCTATGAAATATTATATATTATTATGAAAATCTTGTCAATTATTACTCCCATTATTACACTTCTTTTTCATTACATGTTGCCCCAAAAATCCATTAATATGCAAATTAGATTTAGTTTATAGATACATTGTATACAATGAGAAAACCCGTTTATGGCCATTTTACACATTTTGCAGAAAGAAAAATGGTATATCGAATCGTTCTGTTATAACATAGTTGAGAACCATCTTTATACAAAGTTTGGTAAAAAAAAAAAAAAAAAACTTGAAAACTAAAAATGTATTAGTGATTTAAAAAATTGTTTTTGCATGTTCATTCATGTCTCTCTTTTTTTTTTAAATTGAGTCCCGATATCCTCTACCGAGGACATAGCATAACTTATGAATGAAATATCATTTTTTAATTTTTAACATTTTTTGTAATGCTCTAAACAATGTAAAGACGTGGAAAATAACTATTTTTTTCCTAAAACTTTTCTTAAAACTTGAGTGTCCGGAAGATATAAAATCGGTTGTACATATCACCACAGTTTCAGAAATTAATGCCATTTTATTATTTTTTTCTATGAATTTAAGCTCTTTAAGCTAAAGACATTTTTATTTTCTCAAGCGTATGGCTGATGGGATATTTGTATGATTTTATAACTTTCTTGTTTGTTGTGTGTTTTTCTGTTTTTGATGACTAACTGGAAAGCACATTGGTCGACAGAAGTTGTAATTAATTGCGCTATATAAATAAATTGTCATTGTCATTTTATTGTGTCATTTCACACGACTCATACCCAAACACTCCACATACCAAGTGAAATGCTATACCAGGTGAATTACTGAGTAAGTTTACCATTTCAGAAGTGCAAAACATATGGAACAAATTATGTGATAAACTTGTCAAAGTAATGCATTAGTGTAAAGAGTCCACTGAAGGCGAGCTTAGTGATGAACACAAGTGCAGTTTATTGACAAATGTGAAATCCAAACATAACATGAAACAGGCTTGGCATGGCATGAACAGACTAGACTCACTGACAGCAGGTTACAACATTAATAAACGACAAGAAATAAAGGCAAGGACATGGCTACTTATAGCAAACAGAGAGGGTTACATGACATGAACAAACCAATGGGAAACAAGACACATGACCTGGACAACCAATCAGAACATGACACATTGAAAAAGGGAACCAATAGCAAAGAGACATGAGGGCAAGGGAAGCATGAAACAAACAGGAACCATAACTAAACTTCAAAAAAAAAAAAAAGACATGAAAACAAGAACATGAAACAAAACCCAAAACAGACCTTACATTCCCCCCCCCTCAAAAAAGGCGGCTCCAGAAGCCTCCGTGCCGTGACAGGACAGACCGTGGGTTCAGGAACGGCCTCCGTGGCCGTGACAGGACAGACCGTGAGTTCATAAGTGGGCGCCACCACCTTGGGAGGTTCTGCAGCGGAAGCGTGAGCAGGCCCCGTAGACTCTGGCTTGACAGGTGTGACGTGAGCAGGCCCCGTAGACTCTGGCTTGACGTGAGCAGACTCTGGCTTGGCCGGCGTGACGTGAGCAGACTCTGGCTTGGCCGGCGTGACGTGAACAACTCCTGACATGAAGGTCGGGACGTGAAAATGCTCTGGTGTGGACGGTACTGCAAAATTGTGGGGCTCCCCATCCGCAAAACCCACAGTATATGATGAGCCGCACAACAGCAGAGCATGATCAATGTATTGTTCCAGAGACCAGTTTATTTTCCCTCCAGGTAGCCGTAAACGAATGGGTTCATTTAAACCCACTCTAAAAATGTCCTTCAATGCAACGTCATTAAAATCCACTAAATGGCAAAGTCCACAAAAGTCCTCAACATAGTCCTCAATGGCCCGGTTACCTTGTCGAAGGCAGAGGAGGCGAACTGCTGGGTTCATGGTGATGGTCGTGTATTCTGTAAAGAGTCCACTGAAGGCGAGCTTAGTGATGAACCCAAGTGCAGTTTATTGACAAACGTGAAATCCAAAATCCAAACATAATCCAAACAGACGAAGACTTGACTTGAAACAGGCTCGACTTGAAACAGGCTCGACATGAAACAGGCTTGACATGAAACAGGCTTGACATGGCATGAAACAAACTAAACTCACCGACAGCAGTTTACAACATCAATACACGACAAGAAACAAAGGCAAGGACATGGCTACTTATAGCAAACAGAGAGGGTCACATGACATGAACAAACCAATGGGAAACAAGACACATGACCTGGACAACCAATCAGAACATGACACACTGAACAAGGGAACCAATAGCAAATAGACATGAGGGCAAGGGAAGCATGAAACAAACAGGAACCATAACTAAACTTCAAAATAAAAGACATGAAAACAAGAACATGAAACAAAACCCAAAACAGACCTTACAATTAGTATATGTTTTGAGGTCATTACATAGTATTGTGCAAGGAACTTTGTGAAAGGAAGGGTTTATTAATCGATGATCTGCCCTGTAAATATTATTTGTGTAAAAAGGAATAAAAGTTGGAAACATTTCAGCTGGAAATTGCGGTGCATTTAATGTACAGGTGCATTTTGGAGCTTTGCAAAAATGTAGAGGCACATTTTTCCAATGAGCCTAGGTTGGAAATATTAGAGATTGGTTGTGAAGTATTTTGTAAGAAAAAAATGGCTAATTTTGAAAGTCCATCATTTTTTAGAACCAGGTGGTGTAGCTATGGCATCTACCAGCAGCTAGCCAGGGCCATGCTAATTAGCCAAACCATGACTAGTAAGGTTAGGTCATTAGATTTTTACTTTATTTTGTTCAAATAAATGCAGTCTTTGTAAACTTAAGAGACTTCTTTCAAACTCATTTAAAAATTGTACCAATCCCAATTTTCCCCACTGTGCTTTGTGTAAAATAAGCTGTTTTACCTGTTAGCATATGCTAACAATATAATGGACTATCAGATCTGTGGAGAATGAGCAGGTGGACAGATCTTCCACGATCCTACAAAATCTAAAGTGTTCTTGTTAACAAAAGCTGCACTTACCCACATGTAGTGATATTTATTTTCTTAAGTCCAAACTGTGATATCTGCATATCTCAGGTGGGTCTCATCATCATGGAAACAGTTGGCATGGCTGTTTGGCTAAGAATTTGGCAACAAGAATGCCCAGAAAATAAAAGCCGTTTACAGTGCCTCAGCCCTCATCTGCTTTATGACCCACAGCTGTCATTCCAGGAAAGTAAGTTGGAAGGAGAATGGCATATACCGGGTGCCTGGTTGCCATAAAAAGATCAAACAGGAAAACAGGTTTGCCAGAAGTTTGCCACCAACTCCACCGTGACCTTGTTAAGTCCTGTCGTCCCACAGCTTACGGGCATTGTAGACCCTTGATCCGCATGTCATGTCAGAGTGACTGACAAGTAATGAGTCTTGTTCTTCTATGGTGATGATGGCAAGGGATGAAAAGCAAGGTATGATGGGTAATTATTGATACTCTATTCAGTGCCTGTGTATTTGTAAATAAAAAATGTTACCAAAAAATAAATAAAAAAATGTTTTTCAGCAATGGTATGTTAAATTAATAAGTGACAGTAAAGACATTTAAAATGTTACTGGTTTATTAAGCAGCACAACTGTTTTCAGCACTGATAATGATAAGAAAATGTTACTTGAGCAGCAAATCAGACTGAAGACTATAGTAATGATGCTGAAAATTCAGCTTTATCATCACAGGAATCAATTACATTAAAATATATTAAAACATAAAACAGTTGCTTTCAGTTATAATAATATATTGCAATATTACAGTTTTTACCTTGGTGAGCACAAGAGCATAACAGAAAAAAAAAAATCTTACCAAGTCCAAACTTGTAAATAGTAGTGTGCATATCACATTTTCTTGCCAAAACTAAAAATGTGAAATTAGCATTTAATTTTCTTGTGTTTTTAGTAAGCCTATGGATAACAACCTAATGACTTCGCCTACAGTACAAGCTTAACACAGAAACTAAGAGAACCTCTTTTAATTAGCTATAACAAGATGTCATGATAACATGCAACTTTTTGATCAGGCATTAAGCAAATGAGGCCAAAAACAGCAGACCGTATATGACACACATACTTGGTAGGCTACTTTTTCCTTTCTTTCTTTTTTTTTTTTTTTTTCAATTCGGTCATGTCTTTTCTCACCGGGGTCAACAACTGATCCTGGACTGCCACTGGCACCCCCTCAAAAAATAGGCCCACGTCATCCCTTGTGCAGTCAGTCCTTATAGGAGTCCTCAAATGTCAGACAGTCACATGACCCTGTACTGAGGGCATCTAGCTGATAAGAACTGACAGTAAGGTTGATTGAACAATCAGATTTCTCTCGAGGTAAAAGCAGCTTTCTGCCAACAGCATCAGATTTTGCAACTATATCTTTAACCATAATCTGGGTCATAAATGTAGAAACGTGTCTGAGATCAGCATAATTTGACAACCTCTACCAACAGCTGACTCAAAACTGAAGAAGTCTTGGTGTATCACTCACAGCAATCTCAATAATTCAAAGAATTCAGTTCTTCTCATGTCTTGAGGGGGAAAAAAATGAAGTTTGAGGGAAGTCTGACTCATTGCAGCAAGGTTTTTCATTTGGCTGATTTTAACAAACTGTAACTACAAAAAAAAATAATTTACTGATTCATCTGAATCCTCAGTCGGCTTGAACTCCCAATCAGTATTGTGATATTTTCATTAAAATTGTGACACTCATCACTGTTTTCAATTCAGTAGGGTTTTAGTTTTTTCAACATAGATTCATTGGAAAAACATGGCTCTAACTACATTTTTGCAAAACTCCAAAAACTTACACTGTAAAAAACAATTTGTTGAGTTAACTTAAAAAGCTTTGTTACCCCGCTGCCTTAAAATTTTTTGTTATCTTATTTTTATTTTTTTTGGTGTGATGCTGTTGTTTCAACATGCGTTTTTGAATTAACGAAAGTTATGCTAGTTCATTCAACTTTCAGCTTAGTTGAGGGCCAATAAACTTACATTTTCTTGTTGTCTGGACAATTTATAAAGAATTAGTTATGTATACAAACAAGTAAATAAATAAATAATAAATAAAAGTTGAGATGTCAAAATATATATAAAAAAAATATGTATGGTATACTTATACATATAATTCATTGCTGTTTCCATTTGAAATGAACACTAGTGGCAGTAAAACATCAAAAACTTTTAGTACCTTTCACATAAATTGTAATTACGGAGCAGATTATTATTTAGTAAAGACTTATTTTCAGACAGTTACTACTACATTTTTGACATTTTCATCACATAACCAGCTCCATATGTATGGCTTTTCTGATGAAGTAAACTTGATCAGTATACCTCACCTGGTACAGCGTTGCTTTTGCAATTCAGGGCACTTGCTTATGAGTCCTTTGAGACGTGAGTCATGATAATGCCATGATATACAACAACATTGTCAGATTCATGTTCATCTGTTTTGAATTAAACGGAATATTCTTTAAGTGCCACTCACTGGACAATTCACATTTAAAATGTTGTGATTGAATGATACATTGCAAAAAGTACTATATTTGTGCAGAAATATCATTAAGTTTGATGTTGTTACCCTAATTATTATCCTAAATATAATTTGAGATATTGTCTCATGTCATTTTTCAGTGTAGTGAAATTAGCTACTTTATTTTAAAGTGTAGCTTGAGTGGAAAAGTGTAGCTCATGAGTAACTTCTGACCAGCAACAGAATCTTCCCCAAACACTGGTTCATGACAAATCAAACTCAAGAGCTCAGCTTTAGACATTGTACTTTGGATGACAGAACAAGAATTCCCACTAGCCATCAAGTAACAGAAAGGTGTATGCTAGTTGGAGTATCAAAATTGTCAGAATTTATTATGCTCAGATTTGAATAGGGATTGTATAGTGTCACTGTTTCCAGGAGCAAAACCTTGAAGGATTTCCGCAGGGCATGATTTAATATTCGTATCTCTGCTAATAAATTAACCTTATGTGACACAGAGTGTGCTCGCTCCTTCTCAGAGCTTTAAATATTTATGTGCATTTCAAGTCTTGTTCACCTCTTTGGACAATGTATTGTGACCTACATTTTGCAGCTCTTAAACTGGTGTTGTATTTTTAAACAAAAACTCCATGTTTTGGTGACTCTTCATTTTTTAGTGTCTTCATGTCTACAAAATATTTTAGACAAAGTAGGACATATCCCACTCTTTTGTAAGCTTTTGGTTGATTGCTTCTTTGATTAGATTTTGCCAAGCCTTGTTAGATGAACTGAAAAATCATACCAATTTGGCAAACAGTGTCGGCATCACCAAGTACCGGCAGCAATATCACCCTGTAGCCCAAGACCAGTTGTACAATAAAGCTAAGCAGGGTTAAGCCTGGTCAGTACCCAGATATATATATATATATATTTTACTAGTGGGTGCAGGACACTATAGTTCATTTATGTATGACATATTATACCCAAAAATTCTTCATACAGTGGACTACCAGTAAAATTGATAAAAATTTGGGAGCAAAAATTTGATTTGAGACTTTGACTCTGACCATGTTTTGTTACATACCTTTCTATCAAAGTTATCTGTCATTATCGAAATGAATTTGTTCTGACACAGTTTAACTATTGAGTTCTTGTCATACTGTATTTTATTACCATTTTCTAAACTATAGTGAATAAACTGTAATAATGTGAGAAATTTTGAAGGTGTCTGAATAAATTTTGGTTTGACTGTAATTCATTTGTGATTATCAAGATGAATTTGTTCTGACACAGTTTAACTCTTGAGTTCTTGTCATATTTTATTACCTATATTTTCTAAACTATAGTGAATAAATTGTGATGATGTGAAAATATATACAGTATGCTCATAACACTATTATTAGATTGTTTTATTACTATTGTTTTATATTTTTTAGTCATAAATATTGTTTTTTATTAAATATAAAAATAATTGATTATTAATAGAAACCTATTTTTAAAAATGTCATTATATTATTTTTAAGCAATATATATTTTAAAAAATGGTTTTAAAAGGCGATTGTTGAGGCTTTGATGTACTGTGGATTTAATAATGGTATATTAATATAAACATTTAAAAAATGATGGTATGATTGACAGCCTATGGTGCAATAAATTATACTTCATAAGAATTTAATTGGGGAATTGTTTTAGATTAAACAAACAAACACACAAACAAAAACTTGGAGAGAGGAATTTCATAAGTCTCCACTGATGTGTATGTATGTCACTGTAACCAGGTCAATTCTTTGTTGTCTGAGAGCCGCTATGCCCAATTAGTGCTGACCTTGAGCAACTGAAATCAATGGAAGCTACAGCAGAGTAGGTTTTGTTATGCAGACAACAGGCTCATTTCAGTGTGAAATGAGAGCGTGCGAGTCACATCATCTCTAGTGTGCGTCCACCCCGCTCACTGACCTCAGGAGTACGGTATCGCAGTCTTCAACAAGAGCCGATTTGTTTGGCCGACAGCAAAATCATTAAGCACAAAAAGGACATGTATGCAACAAAGCAAAACACAACGATCAATCACAAGCTCAACACTGGAAGAACTAAATACACCATAATGAATAATAAAGAACATCCTGATAGGAAGAAACAGCATAACCATCAGGGAGTGCAGTTGAGTCACTGCGGGCCAACCGGTGGGGACAGCAGAGACGACTGCATGAAGAATACACGCAGAACACCTCATTACCAAGCACTCAGAGGTATCCAGTGACAAGGACCTAAAAATAGTGGATTCTTTTCTGGTCTGTCTGAAAAGGTTGCATTGCACTGTGGCATTCAGAATTTGAGAGATAACATAACTGACTTGAGCGCACTGCGGACTGTCCTCAGGTGATGCTGAATAATTAATAGACAGGAAGTACTAACGGCTATTAGATTTTCATATTGCCAGGACAGCAGTCTCAGAGCCGCATTGTTAGATCATCGGTAAAGCAGTCTGAAAATTATAGCTGAAATCATTTGAATGCATGTCTGCTGGAATGATGTTATGAAATACCGTTTGAGCATTGTAATATTTGAAGGTCACACTTTATTTTAAGGTCCAATTCTTAATATTAACAAACCATTAACTACAACTTTTGCCTCAATAAACTCCTAATTTGCTGCTTATTAATATTTAGTAAGGCAGTTATTAAGTTTAGGTATTGGGTAGGATTAGGGATGTACTGTAGAATATGGTCATGCAGAATATGTGCTTTATAAAAACAAACAAATGAACATAAAGTGGTTTTAAAAAATGAATATGCCTCTTTCATATGTATGCATTTCTATAAGGGTGTACCAGATTTTCAGAAATATGCTCTGGTTATATTCAGGCCACGTACATTTTATTAGCTATATAATTTGATTGCTTAGGCCAGGGATAGGCAATTTCTGTCCTGGAGGGCCGGTGTCCTGCAGCGTTTAGCTCCAACCCTAATCAAACACACCTGCCTGTAACTTTCTAGTGATCTTGAAGACATTGATTAGCTTCTTCAGGTGTGTTTGATTAGGGTTGGAGCTAAACTCTGCAGGACACTGGCCCTCCAGGACCGAAATTGCCTATCCCTGGCTTAGGCAATTGCAATTAAATTTAGCAGGATAGAACCAAAGAGCTAAAGTTAGCCGTTGCTAAGTGAGGGATTGTCATCTCTGAAGGCGTCTACTTGAATGTTTTTTTTTCTTCTTCTCTTTTTTTCTTTTCTTTTTTGATAACTTTTGAAATGTTCATGTGTACAAATGCGTACTTTGATGTTTTGTTATTCCAACAGGGAGTTTAATGACATTGCATTCTAAATACATTAATATGGAGTTGGTCCCCTAGATACTAGTTACTGGTTACTAGTTAGATCTTGGACTGTTCACAATGTTCGTTTCAGTTTATCCCAAAGGTGTTGGAGCCTAGCCCAACTCCTGAAAAACAGCCCAATGCCATTATCCCTCCTCCACCAAAGTAGGGGTTTTGCGATATACCGGTACTAACAAAATTGTGATATTTAAAAATGAAATATTGTTACGTATTAATTAGAGGTGTCGCAATATACTGTGATAACCATGAGCCATAAAATGAGCAACAGCGTTAAACAGTGTCAACGCCCTTGCACAGAAAGTCCACCAGCATGACTCATAGTAATAAAACAAACGACTTTTCAGGAAATCATTTATACGGACAAAAGCATCCAGCTATTGCTATAGCTGAATAAAATACAGATAGAACTGTTTAGACTGATTAAATGTTAAGAAAATTAACACACCATTGCAACAGTATATGGGTTATCTGTGTTCTACAAGCCATGTCAGTTATTTTTTATAAGAATAAAGTATTTTGAATTCAGTGCTAATCAGCATAGTCTTTACCTGTATAGAATAATATAAAAATATACTTAAAAATTAACTTATAATTTCTGCCTCATTCTGATAAGAATACGATAAGATAAGAAGCCACATCAGCTCACAGAAGGAAGTTGCAACTTTTGAGTAAAAATATGTTGTTATTCTCATATGAATTTTATACTTACTGTATTTAGTAGTGACAAGAAAAGCAAAGCTTGGTAACACTTTCTATGAAGCCTGTATTTATAATAGATCATACGGGTATTCTTAAGGCATTATAATGAATGCATAGCGCATTATAAAAAACCTTATAATATGTAGTATTATCTCATAAATATTCATAAGTACAGTTGTAATTTATAATATGTAATCAATTATTTGTGGTTATAGATTTTAAGAGTATGATGATTTATAACACACAATGAACATGTTGCATCCACTTAAGTTACAATGGATTAAATCTATCATAGTTATAAGTGGTCTTTGTCTGCTTTAAGTAAAGTAACATAAGGAGCATGGCAAGATATGAGACTTATAATACATTATAAGTAATAACTATAATATTTATTTAATAAGATCAACAACATAACTCTGCAACTACAGTACGTCAACTAGCAGTCATTCGATTATTAGTAGAATGTATGCTAAATATATGCTAAGTTTATTTTGATGGTTCCCCAACAGACAAACTGACTCTAAGTAACTTTCAAGTACGTGAACATTCTGCCAACCCAAACTTAACCTAAGTCTGCTAAGACTATATACACATATATAACCAACTCACATCAAAATAAACTTTAGCCTCACAGGAAACTTATATAAAACGCAACACCTAACTACTCACAAGATGTAGTAAGATACTGTGCAGATCTTAAATAAACAATGTCAAGATATGAAATGAAATAGATTTAATATGGTGTTCATTGCGTGTTATAAATAATCATACTTCTTAAAAGTTATAACCACAAATACGTAAGTATTATAATGTTAATACTGTTGTTGAATAATGTTGTTAGAATTATTCATGAGACGATATAACGTATTATAAGGTTTTTTATAATGCATTATGCATTCATTATAATGCCTTAAGAATACCCTTACAATCTATTATAAATATGGGCTTCATAGAAAGTGTTACCCAAACCTTTTCGAAACTTTGAAACATTTGACCCTTTGCAGGGAGTTTGATTGACAGGTGACCTGACCAATCATAATGCCATTTTTGTCCGACAAACAAACCAGACAGAAGAGTAGATTAATGTTTGTGGACTTGAACTTGAAAAACAGTGTATTGAATGTCTTTCTATGGTTGAAATGAAATACGTTCTGATGTTCATTCATGCTGTAAGTAAATATGAAAAGACGATCGGTTCACGTGTCTCTTGAACTGAGGCTCTACAGCGATCTGTCACAACACATTAAAGAGCCACAAAATGGTATTTATTGTTTGAATTTCTTAAAAAATGACAAAATTTGAAAGCTGAGACTTTGTTTCATACCTAAAGTAACCTGCTTTGTCTTGTTTGTTGGCGTTTTTTGTGGTCCAGAGTCACAAATAAATAAATAAATATATAAATAAATAAAATGGGTATTTGACTAATGGCTTTATTTATTCTTTTAAGATAGATAGATAGATAGATAGATAGATAATGTGTTTGTGTATATATAGTGAATTTCTTTTGTCGATGATAATCATGTGGTGAAAATCTGATATCGTGACAGTCCTACATCAAACTGTACAATTGTCACAGTGCAATCAGGCAGGTAATGTCCTCCTGGCATCTGCCAAACCCAGACTCGCCCATCAGACTGCAAACAACAAACAAAGAAGCATGATTCATCTCAATCCCAAGAAAATATGTTTTGCTTGAAATATTTTGATTACAGTAAGGACAAAATGAATGCATATCTGGAATTTTTACTTTTGTGGTTCCTTCAATTAAAGTAAATTACATAGAAATTACACCTTAATTGTGATAATAGAAACCTAAAATGATTTCTATCTTTAAATTGTCAGGTATTTTAATCCAGTATATTAGGGCTTATGATTAGGACATGATAATATACTACAGAGCAGGAATGCTGCATCTGGTCTCCATCTGCATCAGCTGTAACCTTGACTCATGTGTTGCATAGCTCAGCACTTACAATGCATCTGCATGGGGTTTGTCGCTGTCCTTACTTTTAAAAAGATGTGCAATGCTGTCGAGAACCTTTGTAGAACTGGCAGGGTTGTCTGCATTAAGTATAGAGCTTAAACTGGAAAACCAGTTTCCTTTGATTATAGAGGACAGCATTTCATTCTTTTGTTGATGACTGAAAATGACCGCTGTGTTTATGCTTTCCTTTTTGGCTTCAACTCAAGCCCAGTCACCTTTTTTTCAGTCTCAGTTTATTATAGACAGGGCAGGTCACTCTGATTGTCAATAATCTCTGGGGGCTGGGATGTGGGTCAAGGGTTTATTGTGTGAGTGAGTGTTTCTGTAGACCTCTCAGGTTACGCTATGGTGGATAAAACCACAGTAATCAAATCACACATCACTGAATAAATCAGCAGAAACTGGAGACTAAACTGTGTGAGAGGGGCAATTATTCATAGCACAGTTTATTGTGTAAACATTCTCCGTCTCGCTTCCCCTTTCAGTCTGAAATAAGCATTGTTATGATAGATTAGATGCATTTGATGCATGACATCCTGAAGACATGCTTAATGTCAGAGCATGAGAAATAGAACAATAAAGCCCAACTCAGTGAATTAGCCATTAAAGAAAAGAAAAGAAAAAACAACAACTCTTTAATCATCCTTAACACTATTTCATTAATTCCCTATTGGAGATATTTAGAGATAAAAATCAACATTAAATCAAAAGTAACCCTAATGCACTTTCGTATTCTTATTTTGTGTGATTAATTGACTTTAACTAAATTAACTTGCTCTGCCCTTGAAATAAATTGCATTTTTGGCTAATATCAGAATATACTTTTTCAACTTATTACCATCTTGATCTATTTTGATATGTACTGTCACAGTTTTATGAATTTCCAATGGCTGAAATCAAGTCCTGCAGTACATCAACATTTTATTTTATTTTATTTTATTTTATAAGTCTTTCCATCACTTGCCATCTTTTAAAGAGAAACAGTCTGATTAGAATAATTTTAAGTTCAAGTGCATTTATGATATTTGAGTGTAAATGTAAAAAGATTTAACTTGAAGTCCAGAATTGGATTAAACATACAATATTTAGAAAAAACAGTAGTGCACTGTAGTTCGAGCATGTTCTGAATTTGCGAAACATATATTTTTGTCAGACTTGGTATTTATTGTGCTGTCAGAGTTGACCAGAAATCTTTTTAATCCAACTGTTGACTTCAACATTGGCTTGGACAGGTATATAAATTGATTTTATTTTTACTCTTTTCGTTTTTATGCAGCTGAAATTGGTCACAAACAAGCCTTTACTATCGCATTTGTTTATAATCAGAAGGTGTCTTCCAAACAGAGGCAGTAGGCTGTGGTCTGAAATGCTGTCAAAGACCTCTGCGGAACGAGAGAAGCGAGTTAGACAACATTCTGGTCATTAACTCCTCTGGAGAGGCATAAGTGTTTGGAGCCTGTCATTATAGCTCGATTCAGAGACCTACAGATATCATTCTCAGGCTGAAAACTGGGACATAGCATATCCGCATGACACATGAGTCACAGTCAGTGTATTATTTCTATTTCTGAAACTCTGTTGGGTGGTGTAGAACAGCTTTCTGAACAGGATGGCAAAAGTCATAACTTAAACTCGGCATGATTTTCATCTCAGATAAAGATTAAAGACTTGTGATCACATGATCTCTGCTTTGCACTGCTGGTTTGTTTCTACAAACTAAAATTATCTGATCAGTCGTGCAATGTTGCAGTGCAATCATTATTTTTTTTCCACGAGGCATACAAATGTGGTTTGGCTTCAAAAGGATTTGGAGATAGTAAGTTCACCGTGTTGTGTTCTGTGGCATGTTGGCGTGAATCTCTTCAGTAGACATGCCCCTTGTCACCACCACATTCATAAAAAGACTAAAAAAAGATTTGCTGGATATCTATACGTATATTTCACATTGCATTACGCGATGCCTTGGTTTATTTTAAGGTGGTAGCCAAGGTTTGTTGCTTTAACTGGATATGTACACTGTCTGAATCAGGGTTACATGCAAGACTGTTACCTTCATATTTCCAGATGGTCTGCAAATTATTGATCTAAATGAACCCTCTGATGCATGTTTAACCTATTTCGAGTGTGGTGTTACAGTCAAACCACCATGGACGATTACCTTTGACCCCTTCTAATAATTTTTTATGACTGCCCTCTCTGTGTGTCATTATGTTTTAAATTGATGACAACATAAATTCATGAAAGTGGCAAAGCAGCAATATGTCTCCAGACGATCCAGATCTAAAACTACTTAAAATGCAATAGTGATGCAACTTTCCACAAGATATTTGGTTTAATGGCAAATTTCCATTGGCTTCCATAACATTACAGCTCTGCATGGTGTCCAAAACAGCGGGTAGATGTGTAATATACTCAGATTATATCATTTCAGGGAAAAAATTGATTTTTTTTTCTTTGTGATTGAATACTTTGTGCAATACTTTGTGATTGAATAACTGATGCATCAGATGGTTAATGGTGATCGGAGGAACCCATTTAGACCCATTTGATGTTGGAGCTATAAAATATAGGTCATACTTTATTTTAAGGTCTAATTCTCGCTATTAGCAAAATATTAATTATGACTTTTGCCTCAATATACTCCTAATTTGCTGCTTTTTAATAGTTAGTAAGGTAGTTGTTAAGTTTAGGTATTGGGTAGGATTAGGGATGTAGAATATGGTCATGCAGAATATGTGCTTTATAAGCACTAATAGTCATTATGTTATTAATATGCTAATAAGCAACTAGTTAATAGTGAGAATTGGTCCCTATACTGAAGTGTTACCAAATAAGGTTACTTAAAATCAAATAAATGATGACTGTGTGTGTGTGTGTGTGTGTACCTGGTATTCCCTACAGGTTAAAAATACAGTTTGTACAGTATAAAAATCAATAAGTCTATGGAATGTCCCCATAAAACATGGAAACCAGTGTGTGTGTGTGTGTGTGTGTGTGTAGCCAGAATGATTCAAACTTTTAGCTTGAAGTCTGAGGACACTGAGTATTACTTTCATGCACTTGATCTTTGGCTTTTCACAAGAGCGTTTATGATGTCATCCTCTTTCTCTTAAATTAGCAGTGACGACCAAGACAAATTAAACAGAACAACCCCTGAAACCATAAAAATGCCCTACATCAAATTAGGCTGTTATGTTTAGACTGAAAATGAAAAGGCTATTCCACTTAAACAAGCGGAGGTTTTCTTTGAACATATCTACACTGTACTCAACCAATTACCTGTGCGTGGGAAGAATCATTTCCTAAATAAATGATGAATGGAATAGATACAAGGAGAACTCTCCCTGGCCTATTAAAAATGAGAAGAACTCTCATTTCCATTGCCAAGCCTAAAAGGAAAATAGAATCTGATCTTGTCAAGTGCATAAGCGCATACTTTATTAATGTCTATTCCTCTTGCTTTTAGAGCCTGCCTTAAAATTCAGTCTGCCTAAGACGCCAATACCCTTTGGGAAGGCAAGATTTTGAAACATTTAACTTGTCTTTATAAAGCAACCAGAATGACATTAATGTGATGTGGAGAATGATTGAATGTAGCCAGATGTTCTTTTCAACACCTCTGTCCAGGACTTCCTGTGCTCCTGTGACACCTGACACTAACAAATAGATTTAAATCTAGAAAGAGGACAGTGTCTGGAAATACATGGGAAGGATCTGCAGTGCTGTCACCTTTAGACAAGAGTGGTCAGTGCCACAAACAATACTGAACTCAAAAGCTGAAAAATGACAGGTATTAGTATTTACTTGCTGATTTTGTCTACTTTAAATTGCAAGTTATAGATGTTTTTGTGAGAGATCTTCGATAACTGAACTATTAGGAGTTTAAGAAATTTTAAATAATAGATTTAGCTTGTAAAGAAATGTAAATGGTTATAAAATACATATTTTGTAAATACGTTTTTATGGATGGATAAGTCTGTAAATTTTATAAATGGATTTATTCATTGATTTATAGTTTTTCTTATTCAGAAAAGGTAAGGCTGCAAATCAGATCCTGTGTCAAGAATTTAGTCTTGGCTACGCGCACTCAGTGAATGAATGAATGGATGAATGAAGCTGAAGGTGGAATTGAAAACGAACAGCATCCATGCGTGTTGTTTAACTTACATGAAGTATTAAAAAGATATAAAGCACTTTTATTTCTTTGGAAACATGTGATGACAGTTTGCTTTGGAAATAAGATCTGACAGACTCTGTGTGGTGTCACTGCGTAAAGAGAAGCGCGGGCAGCAGCAGCATCGACTGAAGCCAAGCAACAACTAGCGCGTCCGTTTAGAAAGACGCACGCATAACTGTGAAACAAAATACGCATCCAACTCTCCTCTCCACAGTTTATTAATAGACCTACCTAATATGAATAAGAGACTGATTTTCATATCCACTGTCACCCTTCATTCCAACGTCCTAAAAAAGGCATATGAAACAGCATATCAAAGATTTGCCATTAATTTTAATTTTAATTTTTGCATGACAAAAAACACCCCATTCGATCAAAGCGCAGAGAATGAGGTATTATGTAACTCCCAAGCAGTGTCTCTGTGATGCTTTGATTTCAGTCAGTGTGCGAATTAAACTCATTTTCGGGGTGGTATGAAGGAATTTTTATAAAGGTTATTTTTTTTTCTGGTTTTATAGCTATAATCTGCGTCTCACGCAACCCAAATTGCTATCTTGCTGGATCAGCACAATTAGGCTAGATTAGACTTTTATTAGCATTTAAACAAAACACTAACTTTAAATCTATTATTAACTGCAAACAATGACTTGTCACGTTTGTCGATTTGTTTACTCGAGATGTATTGGTATCGCTATGGTTAGGCTCCACAGGCGAACGTAACGCGACTAGTTAGTAACAACTGAACGTATATTTTGCCTTCTAATGTCATTTTTGCCATTTCACCAGACGTGATCCTTTGGTGGGTCCTCGTGATTCTTTTCAAGACATGAAATAAATTATTTTAAATTCAACGTGGGCTAGGGGTTACGCAGGAAAATATCTGTTAGGCTATGCTGCTTACATATTTAAGTTAGGATATTTAAGCGCCACACGACATTAGCCTACACAATTGGATCTGCATTTGACTCAAACGACGGTAACGCGATGTTATTCAGAACGTTTTATGTCCATTAAGCACAACTTTCTGATGGAAAATAAAGTGCTAGTGACGTCGGTAAATATTCGTGTATGGTGTTCCAAACAAGACCGTAATGCGCTCTGTTCCCTCCAGAGAACACACTTGAAGTGTTATCCCCATTCGGAGCGCGCGGAGTATAGTGATGCTCAGTTTGGAATGGAATTGACTCATTATTAAGGCTGTTCAGCGTTGAGCCAGCCTGCTGCTGTGAGCACACGAGAGAATGAACCGGTTGGATAGGATGAAGACGCGTAGCCCGCGTGGGAACTGCACGGGTTAGTTTGCAGCGGCGAACTCCGTTCGCGCGCCAGCAGGACTTCTTTTAATTTTCGTCACATATTCTGCTCGCAGGACAACATTTATCCAGACGCGCGCAAAATCCGAACGTCTATTTCTCTTACCCGCGCGCAGTGACGCCTCCTTGCTGTCATGTAGGGGCTTCACGTGAACGCATTACTGTTGACCGATGGGACACAAACAGAGGGTCACTCGGTGTGAGGAGACAACGTGAAGAGGATCCGCCGTGTTTACAAGGAACAAATCATTTTGGAGAGGAAACAGAGCAAATAGTGGCAGTACTCTCAGAAAAGTTCAGTTCCAGCCGCAGGGGAGCAGGTCGAAACGCTTATCATATCTAACAGGGAACACTGACCGAGGGTTGCGCCTGACTGGTATCGCGTCTGAGTAAATCGTTTACACCTGCCTCCGAGGACCTTAAGAACTCAAACCTGCCAGAAGATTATTTACCGAGGATTAAGTGCCCATTTGAATCCCTAAATAATAAGGATATATCGCCTGTGTTAATAATAACTCATCTGGAACTGGGTGAAAATGAGACAGCGATTCAAACGCGCGCAGAATTCACCCGTTTATTTCCAGTTGTAAGCGCTGCCCTGACCATCCTTTGGGTGCATATCTGTTGTTTTTCAAACAGAGGTCTGTCACCCCGCAGCGGAGCATCCGGACAGCTGCATCTGGAGCAAAGGAGCGCTGTGCTGTTTGAAGGTTTCTGCAAAAAAAAACAGTGGAGCAATGAGTCGCATCCTCCAACCACAGGTACGACTATCAGCCCGTGAAAGCGCATAGTAGCTTAACTGTTAAAATGTTAGTAATTTTAACAGTGAAGAAAATGTAAACATGCTACAGTGCAGTAAAAACCTTTTAATTGGTTAATTGTAAATTGCCTGAAAAATGTTGAAGACAACACGTGCAATTTTGTTGCAACACTGTATAAATTGCAACCTATAAATTACCTTATAATTTGTTGAAAAAAAAGGGCAATACGCATACTTGGTAATGGTAAGTTGTTGTTAAAATCATGATTTTTTTTTCCCCCCTCGGGGAAGAAGCTTTCCCAGAACCCCCTGCACACACAATCACAGTTGGCATTTAAAAAGTTAGATTCTCCTTATTTGTGTTCATTGTTATGTGCATTAGAGCGTATTCTGTTGCATTTTCTGTTGCTGTAGTCATATTTGAAGCATTATTTTAGTATTGTGTGTATTAACCTAATGGTATTTTGTTTGTGTGGGTAGCACTGTGCTCTTGTCAGTCTGTTGGTACTACAGTTAGACTTATTTTTATGCAAGTATTGTGTGGCTTTCCATTGAATCACTAGTGTTTGATGTGAGTGCAGTACAATATCAAATAGATTTTAATTACTCAAGTAGATTGGTATTTTACAGTGTAATTTATCTGTATGGTCATAAAACTATTTTTATTTGTAATTATTTATTTATTTATTTTTTTACAGTGCACATTTTTGCCATTCAAGTTTTTCCACACTAGTTGCGGTTTTTTTTTTTTTTTTTAATTATTATTATTATTATTGATGTTGGATTACAAAGTCTGAAATTGATGTTGGATTTAAAAGGGCTTTTCTGTCCTAATTTTTGTTCTTTTTTTTGTTTGTTTGTTTGTTTTTCTTGTTTAAATATAGTAGAATAACACTTGTCATTATACTATCATTTGACACTGAGATTTTAAGGGAAACGGTGGAGGTAATTAATGACTATCCTTCGACGGGGGAGATCATTGCCAATGTGAGTCAGCAGTGTGTAGGTGTGCTATTGAATTATGTAGACAGTAAATACAAGCAGGGACAGGACACAATCCCCTGCCAGTCCTCAGCTGAGCCGCAAGACATTTTAAAAGAATGTCAATCCTCGCTTATAATAGAAGCTTGGCAATGCATCACAAGCATACCATAGATTTGAAATAATATAAAATGACATCACTGAAAGGTAAAGAAGAAAAGAGCCTTTATTTTTAGCCTTATAAAGGATGCAGCAAGTTTATTAGTCTCAGCTCTGGACCGTGGCCTAGTTTGGCACCATTACAAAGTAATGTGCTGAAACTCTGACAGTCAAAACATACAAGCTTTCAGCTACCATTAATATGTGTTTTATCACTTTCAGCATTGAGGATAGTATTTTTCCCTGAAAAACGATTTGAGTGACGATTGCTCGTATATGAGTTTTGAAATACTTAGTGAGTGAAGACACGGTCCTGTGATTTTGGCTTTGCCGCTTTCGCCAGTGTTATGAAATGTCGCATGTGGCTGGCAGGGGTGCAAAGAAGCAATTAAGATTCCGGACAACTGCTAATCGACTTATATTTTACTCTTTTTCATTGCCTCAGCACATCAGTGTGGTTGCTGTGATCTCAGAGGAAATGTTGTATTCAAAAAATGCGATACCCAGATTTCATTCCTGGCGTTTGAAGGCTGACTAACTTTTTTTCAGCAGCTACAGAGGTCAAAAGGTCAGATCTGAGATGATTGACTTATTGTGCTGATGATCGCGCTAAAATTGAGGCCAGAAGAAAACCGAGCCATCTGCGAGGAAGAAAAGCTTATGAATGTGTAATCTTGCCCTCTTTAGCCATGAATGACATCGTTATCATTTCGTTCTCCTCCCTCTAGCTCTTTTGATAGCATATTTCCATCATGATGCCGCCGGTTATTTACAAGTCAATTGTTCACCCTTCATTTACACCACGGCACACCTGACGGGAGCTCGGAAGGCATTCTTTTCAACCCGTCCTGCAGGAAACGAGAGTCTTTGAGGTCATTCGCCCCACAGGACATGTGTTTGTTTGTGTGTTCATAGCACCCCACAGGAAGAATAATTTCACCTGTACACAGGACTCCTTCGGCTTGGTTAAGCACCGGAAGTGTTTATCAAATTACAGTCGACCCATTGCAGTTCAATAAGCACACAGGTCTAATTAACTCATCACAGAGATGTAAGGAGCGGAAAGGCTTCTCGCTCTCCCCAGACCCGACAGCTTCGAGCTGAAGGTTTTAGACACAGACAAACAACATTTCAGATGCATGCAGTGGGCTTATCAGTTTCTCCTCAAGATGTCAGAATTTAAATGTCAGAAGAGCCACAGTCTATTTTGTGCTATTTGTTGCAGTCTGGTTTGCTTATTTATTTGCTGCCTTGATTCATTGTAGCGGTTGTATCTTCTCTCACTATACATATTGAATGGTGTACATGTCTCATTATGTTCTGTTTTGAAGGAGAAAGGCTTTTGAAAAAAATAGAGTCTGTAGAGCTGGGAACCCCTTTTTGAGGGTACTGTTGAGGCTTAGGGGTTTCAGCCTCTTCCAAATGCATTCAGCACTCACTGTGTCTTAGCAACGGCAGGTACGGCCCATTATTTTGTAGTTTTAATATCCCAGAGGTCAATATCGTGTCTATGATTAAGCATGGTTCATGCGCCGCGGTGTCTTTGCGTGACTAATCGGACATGTACTGAGTATAAACACAGATGAGGATTCCCAGAGCAGTGAACAACCTCTTAAGTACTTAGAATTGGACTTTTCGTTGGGCCACATTGTTCTTTTTGACAACAGGCTCACTTTCTCATAACCAGTCAAGGCGATTATTGTTTTTTTATACACTGCAATGTAAATGATGGCTTATTTAGTGCTAAAGCCCTGCTAGGTATTTCGTGGCAGTGCTGTGCCTCTTTTAGGAGCTCTTTCAGTGATTGCTCCTCTGCCACATCTCCTGGAAATGTAGCTCATAATAATGACGTTAAGCCATTTGGGAGTTCCTTTTCTGAATGTATCCTTTCAAATCCCCTCTGCAATTCTCAAACTCTGAAAACGAGCTTGTTGCCGAGAATTGCAAGATCTCGAGTTCTCCAGCTCGTTGCCATTTAGGGATGGTTTCTATATGCGACCTTACGCTCTGCTGTCACACAGAATTAAATAGCTTCAGATCATATTGGTCTCGAATTGGTTGTTTAAATATTTCTTGGTTCTCCGCTCTGGGTGTCATGGGAGAGATTTGGGGCAAGTATGAAATTAATGTTATGAAAACAGAGATCTGAAGCAATTGTTCACATAGCTTTCATCATTGCAAACTGCATTAATGGTATTTTGTCATTTTCTCATTACCAGAACAGGCCACAGTTTAAATCAGTAATTCCCAACTAAGTCCCAGGGGGTGTTTAAGGAGGTTCTAGAGGGAACTTGGAAACATTTTGTTCTGCTGCGTTTAAATTGATAAAACAGGAATACTACTACTACTACTACTACTACTAATAATAATGGGTTAAATCAAGATCAATCTATCTATCTATCTATCTACACACACACACACACACACACACAAATTTATGTGATAAAAATGTAACGCTAAATGATATCTAGTATATACTGTATTCATAAATCATTATTTTGAGTCAAATCTTGTTAAAAAGCTGATTGAACTGGTTCACAAATTCATTCATTAATTGGACTAAATCTGTGAGTGATTTTTATGTTATTATTTTATTTTAAATTTTTTATTTTACTTTATTTTATTTTTGTTGTTTTGTTTTGTTTTGTTTGAATGGATCGTACAGACATGTCCGGTTCGATGAGCCAAGAACTGAGTCAAATGTTTGAAAGTGAGTGAACCAAGGGTTTGACTGAAGTTTACCTGCATTATTATCTAAAATTTTGGATGTAAATGACATTTACTTTTGTTTATTGTAACTGCAAGTTATATTTACATTCTAAAAGTTTTTTTTTTTTTCTGTTTTGTAGAAGCTGAATCATGAAAAAAAAAAAAAAATTTTTTTTACCTGAACAAATTGTTCAAATGATTTGGTTAATGGAAATGAGTCAGACTTTCCATCAGGTTGAGAAATACATAGTTTTAACGTTAGGAAAAGAATGACTTCATAGTAGCTTCTTTCACCAAGAAAGACATAACAGATTTAACGTTGAGTGCTGGCATATCAACCTCACTTAAAGACTTGGTTTTATCACCGCCAGACTGTCACAGTCAATTTTAAAGGCATATTGAGGCTTATCATAAATCACTTAAATTAATATTGTGTTTTACCTAATAAGGTAATTAGGGAAGCGTTGGAAGCTTTTGGACATTTTAAAAGCTGGACGGCTCACACAAATTGCATTTGTTCTTTAAACTCACTTAATTAGTCTAGGCATGGAGCACAGCCGGTCTGCCTGAAGTGGAGATAGCTGGCAAAGGAAAAAGTGAGAATGAACTTGTGTGTAAAGAGTGCCAAGGCTTGCACAAAAGCTGTATTACACGATAGTGAACATACTCTGAAGGGGTCGGTGTGTGATTTCAGAGATGGGCTTTTGATGAGGGAACAGGAAGGGGAAAGGGAAGTGGTGTGTGGCCAAGTATTGTGACCCATACTTGGAATTTGTCCTCTGCATTTAACCCATCCAAGTGCATGCACACATTAGTGAACACACACCCGGAGCAGTGGGCAGCCAATGCTGAGGCGCCCGGGGAGCAGTTGGGGTTTCGGTGCCTTGCTCAAGGGTCTCACCTCAGTCGTGGTATTGAGGGTGGAGAGAGTGCTGGTTATTCACTCCCCCCACCTACAATCCCTGCTGGACCTGAGACTCGAACCCACGACCTTTGGGTTACAAGTCCAACTCTCTATCCATTAGGCCACGGCTGCCCACGTGGCCTAATGGAAGTGCACTTTTGTTAAAGGCTGAATGGCAAGTACTCTGCAAGAGCTGAGGGTACGGTATAGATTTTGCATGAGTCATTTAAAATGTATGTGTTTAAAGCAAATGAGGTGTATAGATGAACCTGAGGTAGAGTTGGCAACCTGGGAGTCCTTAAAAACAATGGACCGCAAGCCTACGGAAATGCATCAGAGCTCAAGTACCCTAAATATAGCCTAGTATTCTTTCCTAACCATGTCCTTACTTGAAGTGAAATACTGTGCAAAGGGACAAAATCACAATGGATCCTTTTTACATTTCCGGGGCTCTCAGAAGCAGAACTAGACATAGTTGTGTAAACTTCTAGAGTGGTGAACAGACACTACAACAAATATATATATTTTTTGTGTTCTCATTTCCCCAAATAGCAAAAGAAAAAAGAAATCAAAATACTGAGAAAATTGCCTTTAAAGTTGTTCAAATGAAGTCCTTATTTCTACAAATATACCTGTACTTCTTAAGACTGGTTTTGTGGTCCAGGGTCACAAATAAAACCGCATATAAGTTACAGACTTTTAAAAAAGTCTAAACCTATTTAAGTGAACGTAAAAACATTTTGAAGAGTTGTTGGACATTTTAAAATGAAATATTAGCTGACGCATGAAAATGATTGTTCATAAGGTCCAAGGTACTGTTACACATCTGGAGGATTTCATAAATTGAACACATTGTTCCGTCCTTGATTTCTCATTAGTAATCATGAAACACTTCATTGAATTAGTTTTAGCCATTCATACGTTCAGTACAAAAAGAAAAATGACACTTTGGTATGAAGTGGAAACTGGCTGTTTATAATATTAATCCAGATTATTTTCTGCATCGCAGTCAAAATTGCATCTGAACCTGGAATGCGTTTTCGCTGTGATTGGCAACCCCCACTCTGACAAGTTTCATTGACATGTTTAAATGTTGAATGGGTGTTTTCTGCCACACTTGCCTCCTCATTTTGACGTTCTGTGTGGTCATGCAACACATGTTGTTTTGTGCTACAGAGAATGGTGGGATTCTCTCGCAGCTTGCCACGGTTTTACATGAGTAAGAAAGATATTCTGTTCACTGAGTCAGTGATCACTATGCCTACTTTGTCCCAGATCTTCGTCCTTTTTTTAAATGAAATGAGTGAATTAACTCAATTAGCCTGTCAGTGGCTCTTTACAAGCAGCTGGTACCTGGCAGCTGTTGCATAAGAAAAGACAAAACCTCATTCATCCCTTTCCAATCGATTTTACATTTCCATCCGGCATTTTTCACAACTTGTGTCTCACTTAAAACGGAACACATTTACATCAGATGGGCTTGCAGTGGCTTCCCAGAAGGCATTTCTTCCTTCGTATTGGTTGATCGCAATGCTGTAACATTAGGAAAGGGACTGATATTCTTGTTTGCTTCTATTTTTTACTTTTTTAGTGGGAAATGTATTCTCACAGCAGATTAGGCATGCAAATTAGCCAGAGCCGTTTGTTTTGAGAAGACTAAATTAGATCTCTGTCGAAAGCATATTTGGCTTTTGCATTCTTTTGTTCTTTCTATTCTGTGAATATAATTTCTGTTTGAAGAGATATAAATATGATCTGTTTAACTGTGTCAAATCCAAGATTTCATCATGAAAAAGTGCAATATTAGCAAAGCCTTTCATCAAATCTTTCTCTCCCTTCCCTTGTGTTTATTGCTGCATCTATTTCCTTTCGTTTGGTTTTCAATTTCAGTTTTCAGTTTTATTGGCAAGAACAAAACTAACGGCACATAACACATCAGTTTAGCTACGGGAAACAATGAACAGTGTATTAAAATAAATAATGATAAAATGAGAGTGATTAACAGACATGCTATCAATCAGTTTTAAATAATAATAATAATTATTATTTATTATATTAAAGAAGTTATTAATTAGTTATTAAAGAAAAAATAAAGTATAAAATTCTGTCAAATAAAGAAATACTTATTAACTAAATCACTATTTATCACATATATCAGTATTTGCTAAGAATAGCGTTCAGTTATTGTGACAGGTGTGTTAAGCACTGAATATATCTTACAAAAAAAGCGGCTTTAAAGTTATCGTAATTTATAATAAATTATTATACAAGTTATATTTAATAGTAAAGAAAGTTAAAATCGTATATATATTTTACCCTGTATAGCTTATGTATTGCTGTATGTTGCTGATATATTGTATCTCATGTATTACGTTTTTTTATTTATTCGTCTTTTATGTGTGAAGTATTTGATGTTTGTGCTTTTATGCAAAGCACTTTGAGCTTAATTAAAAGATACAATATAAATAAAATGTATTAATGTTATTGTTATTATTATTAATTGTTATATTGTTACTTTGTCATGCTTTTTTTCAGCCTCATGCTTCGCATTTTGATTTCTATCCTTTGTAGTGGTTTGTTATACTGGATTTTTTTTGTTTTTTGCCATGATTAATTAGATCATTTTAGCATGTTATTTTTGTTATAATTAACTGTGCTTTATTAACATGTTAAATTGACAGCCTTAATTAAAAATAAAGTAAGCATTAATTCATCACACTAGCGAATAATCATTACAGGAGAAACCGAGAAGATCAGATATTAATAAGATAATTATTAAGATATATATTCTTTGTCCCTGAGATGCACGACAGAAAGTCAATTCTAATTGTACTGAGTACCTAGCAGTCATTTCTTTGAACAAGCAAGGTAGTACATTTTCATATACTGTAGTTTGTACACTGCCTTTTAAAATAGCTTTTATGCTGATGGTGCACCACATCCCCTATGCATGGTTGACACTGACACAAATGTACTTTCTTCTACAAATATGGACCAGTGTTTATAATTCAGAAATGCTAGCAAGTTCAAAAGCACTGATGACCTTCAAAATCATACAAGGATTTTTGGAGTAAAATTTACAGGAAATTTTCTTTATTGAGCCTTCAGTTTACGCCATAACTTTTCTTTGTTTTAAACAATTCAGAATCCTTAAACCTTGTGTTTATTTGCAGGTTTAAACTGGATTTTGAATCCCAGATTTTCAGTGTGGTCCTTTGGACCCATTGTACGTCCCAGTGGAATATAGTCTATGGCAACATCCTCTCTTCCAAGCATACTTGAGCAGCATGTTTATTTGTGTGAGCATGTTTCCTGTATTTAAAAATGCTTACGTGTTAGTAACGGTCATATTCACATGCATTCACACAGACTTTCACCCATATGCACAATATGCTGGAGCAATAGAAAACACCCCTATTTATGCCTGTGCAAACTGACAAATGTAACTCATGTACTGTGTCTCACTCTCACTGTTGTGGGGTTATTGAATGAAGTGTGAAGGCAAGTGGAGAGGCACTGCATCCAAGCATCTTTCATTAATTATGCCGCTATGCTTGCGTGGAAGGCTGGCATAAAAGATATTGACTCCTTGTGCTAACACTGCAGCCTGTGTCATCTCCATTTATCACAATTAACAGCCCCACAGCAAGTAGAGCCAAGCAGTGCAGCCTCAAGGTCAGGGGTACAGTACACAATGTTAAATCTGGGTAGAAGCATGCAAACAAGCTCTACATTGTATTTTATTTTACATTTGTATTATTTTATTTTGTGGTTTAATTTTTTTTTTTTTTTTTTTTTTTTTTTTAGATATTTTTACATTATTTTTTATTGTATTTTAGTTTGTTTTAGGATTTTTGTTTAGTTTATTATTTGATTATTAAATTTAGTTTATGAATGTATTTTTTTAGCTTATTTTTTCTTTAATCTTATTTTACTTTTTAAATGTAATCAATTTTTTAAACTTTATTTCAGTTTTTATTTTACTTTATTATTCCATTTATTTATTATTTTTATCTTAGTTTATTAGTTTGTTTGTGTGTTTATTCATTCATTTATTTTTACTTTTTAAAGGCATTAAAGGAAGATCATAGTATAAAGATTGCATTTGTCAAGCTCAGCCATTCATTTTCAGTCATTAAAAATGTGTATCTTTAATTTATTGGATGACTTAGTTATCAGTAATTATAAACCAACATTTTTAATTGATATTTTTTGACTTTATATAAAAAAATACTTTTAAAAATGAAATATTTATTAGTTGATTTTTATTAGGATTTTATTAGTAGAGGATTTTATTGTATTTATGTATCTATTTATTCATTCATTCATTCTTTTTTTCAATTGATTATTTTTGGCATCACATTTTATGTTCATTATGTTGTCAATAGTCATATTTATATTAATTACTAAACAAAACATGCTGCTGTATAAGCTTTAGAATTTTTTCCCATCCAAAATACCATCTAGTGTTTTCCCAGAAGAAAAAGCATGAAAATTTAAAAAGTATATTTGTGTAAGTCAAATTTGTTCGCTTTAAGCAGCACATTAGCATATAGATGGCTTTAAAGCTCATAGACATGGACAAAATTTTAATTTTATGGACTAAATTTTGATTTTATGGGATATTTAAGAGTTTTGTTTTGCTTTGCCACAGTGCTTAGAAAAAAATGAATCTGGTTGCATGAAGCCAAAACTTTAAACCCTAGCAGAAGCCTTTGCTAAATGAGTTGAATTTTGAGGCATTGGGTTAGACTGGGGTTAACTTGAGGATTTGCTTAGGTTTATTTTTGAAACAAGGTTGAGGTCAGGTTAGGTTGAGGTTAGGATCTAGATTAGGCACATGCCAGCCATAAAAAAACTTGCTCTAGTTGTTCTAAATATAGAGGAGAAATATGTAATGTATAATATAGATGCTGTGTGTTTTCATACCATGTCTATGGTCTGAAGTTAGAAGTCTCTGATCTGATCCTTATGGAAGCTTTCCAAGTTGTTGTGAAAGGCATTTCTGTACTCTTGCTTGCATGTCATGCTCAGACCAGCTGTCATGTTAGAGCAGTTCACACACTGACTGAAGTGATTTTACACTACTGTCACCATTAGTCTCCAACTAGTATCTGTAGACATCCATGTATACGAATATGAACTATAACACAATCTGTCCAAATGCCACACATGGTTACTCATTCATCTGAGTCCCACATGAGCGCGAAGCATCCCAAGTCTGGAAGCACATATACAGTTACGTCACGTATTTGTCCATGCATGACTCTAGCATAGATTTGCTGTAAGCACGCACACATGCACACACATGAACTTGCATAGCACCCATGTCCTTTGAAAGGACTGCCTCCTGAGTAAACATACGCACACACACAGATTATTATGGGGTAAATAAACAATAGGGTAATAGAGGGCAGCCTGTGTAAATACTATTATGGCCATAAACAGGCTCCTTCATACAGATGAAGAACAGCAGACACATCTTAAACAAACAGACTGAACTCAAGCCAATGCAGAAACAGAACACATTTTGCACAAATGAAATACACTTGGATGCATTCGTTTATTCATTCGAAAAGCATTAAAGGAAGCCATTTATTTTCAACCAATAATTTTCAGTTATCATAAGATTTTTTTTTTTAATTTACAGGAAGAAAACAAACTCCCACTAATTTGTGTGTGTGTGTGTGTGTGTGTGTGGTGTTTATTTCTATATTTTTATGTTTTTTTTCCCACTAATGTCTGGGTTGCCTATATTTAGTTATTTATTTTTATATATATATAATTTTTTATATATTTATTTATATTTTTAACTTTACATAAAAAAAATACTTTTAAAAATTAAATATTAGCTGATTTTTTTTTAGGATTTTATTAGTAGAGGATTTTTAGTTTATTATTTGTTTTTATTTTATTGTATTATTGTATTTTATTATTTTTATTTTTTATATCTTATTCAGTTTAATTAAAAAAAGTATTTTTATCAGTAATTATAAACCAGCATTTTTTAAGTGAAAATGAAAAATGAAAACAATAAAAACAAAATAATATTTTTAAACTTTATAAAGAAAAAAAACTTTAAAAATAAAATATTATCTGATTTTTATTAGTAGAGGATGACAAACTCACATAAATCTGTGTTTTAAACTGTATTTAGACCAAATTTATGGCTCAAGCATATTTAAAAGTACATGTCCTACATTTTGTTAAGTGTTGCAAAAAATTGCCTCATATAAAATTAATAGAAACTAAAACATTTCATGCAATATTTAATTTGATCTTGTGAATTTGTCAGTTAACATTTAATGAAAGTTAAGCTATGTCCATTTGTTGAAAAAGGTGAAAAGGTTCCAGGCTCAATAGTGAAAGTGAAAGTATGTCTTTCCCACATCTTTCTTTAATTGATGGGTGCAGCTTTCAGTGAATGTCTGAGCCAAACCCCTCCCCCTGTCATCTCAGTTTCCATGGCATCCATGATGCGTAGCAACTGGGCGACCGTTCAACAGCATCACGGGTGGAGTGTGTCTTAACTATGGATTTGAGGGGGAGGATCATTTCTCACAGAGCGACTGAGCCGTGTGATCGCAGAGAAGCTAATCTAACCCTGGCCACCTGTGAGGATCGCTTCCTCCTCTCAGTCCAAACCCATAGGCCCATGTTGATCCTGGGAGAATGTTTGAGTGCAGAAAGGGGTAGGATTCAATTCTCAGGGCTTACTATCAGGTTCTCCCACAACTAAGAGGCAGCGGTGATTCCACGGATCAGTTTTAGGACTTTGCAACAAGCTGACCTACATATTAGAAGATTCGATTCCTATTGCATTCCGCCTGCAAAAGCAATCAGCAGGAGCGCTCACATGAACCAGATGGATTCACAGCACGCTCTCTGATCCTCTCGGAGTCGCTCATGGTATTTTGTAATTCACTTCCCCGTACGTTTCAGTGTTTGAGGCGTTTGAAGTGGGCCTTAGAACTTATGTGTTGTTTTGAAGGTACCTAAGCCATTCATCACTGTCATCACAAACAGCTATACACGTGCATTTCTGTTTTTTACTCAGCTAAACTAGTTTTGGTCTTTCTCTTCAGTTCATTGTTTGTGTCACACAGAGAAAGAAAAGGCAAAACAAATATAGAATCTCATCCCTCACTCCACAGACCTTGGCCGTTCAGAGATTTTAATCACAGTTCACTGAGCTGTCTTGAACTTTATGGCAGCACCAGACGTGAGCTCATCATTTCAGGTTGTTCTTGAGTTAATAAAGTCTGTGTTATTTTTTAACTTTGTTTCACGGCAGAAACTCTCAGTCAGATTTCTAAACCCTTTGAGGTTTGCAAGCATGAAGTTGCTCTTTGGCAGAGTCTCATGTGTTTGAACCCCTGAGGTTAGTAATTTGGTTTTCATTAGAATGGTGCTTAAACCACAGATGTGTTTAACACTTTCGACACTCTCTTTGACCTCCACTGTGACAATTTAATGGCAGTTATAATTTTGTCTCATTGTTGGCCTTCTCAGAATTGTAACTCAAGACAGTGCTAAGCTATAAATTTTAATGTCTAACTCCTTGTTAGCTAGTCACCTCTTTTAGGCAATTAAAATGTTTCTGCTGAAGTTCAGATACGCTCAAAACTGTTTACACAGATGGCTGTTAATTTTAGTTTTTCCCATATTTGTTTTTATTTTCCCCTCAGTGATTATATAAAAAAAACAGCATTGGTAATTAAATAATGAATGTGTTTTGAAAACACTGTTATAATATTTCTTGAGCAGCAAATCAGCATATCAGAATGATTTCTGAAGGATCATGTGTCACTGAAGACTGGAGTAATGATGCTGAAAATTCAGCTTTGCTGTAACAGGAATAAATTGGATTTTAAAGTATATTAAAATAGGAAATTCTCATTTTAAATTCTAATAATATTTCACAGTATTAGAGTTTTTACTGTATTTTTATCAAAGAAATGCAGCCTTGGTGAGCATAAAAATTTTTCAAAAATATTTATATATTTTGTCCTGCATGTTCACATTAGATAGCACTCGTGTAAAAACCCCTCATTTTATTGTATATCTTTTCTTATTTTAATATAAACCAGTACTTTTACCCAACCTGATCTCATGACGAAAACATACCTCTGCGAAATACATACCACAATGTACGTTTCGTGACATTTTCAATGTAAAATGTCCACTGGGTGGCGCTAAAAGAGTGTTCATTTTTTTTCCCCAGAACAGATGAATGTACATATGGTACGTTTTATGTGATGTTGGTTTTGTAGGTGTCACTGCAGGTGTGACTTGATATGTCTGTTGAGTGGTGCTATAAGTCTAATACTCTGTGACGTTTTAAAATAACGTATCATCTGCACTACACCTAAACCTACCCGATAATATGAACAAAAACGAATGTGATGTAAAAACGCTATCGCAAGCATGCTGTTTTAGCTTGTTTTTCGATCTCTCATCTTTCAGCTCTTTCATAGTGAGTCATGTTTTTGATGGGATTTGTACCCAAGGATTCTGCATCCTAAGTCCAATTCTGTGCGGCTGAGCTACTGAGCAAGCTTGTTACGTCCTGAAAGCCAAACATATGGAGCTGTAATCATAACTGTGTACGAAAATGATTACAAATGCTCGCTGTTTTACAGCCTCTAGAGTTCATTTCTGTTGGAAACTGCAGTGATATGTACTTATTGGTCTGTATTTCACATCTTGCGAAAAAGTTCCCAGAGATATGTTTTCGTCATGAGATCAGGTAGCTTTTGCCAGTACTTTTGACTTTCCTACAAATACATGTTTTCTGAATGAAAGAATTGTGAATAAGACAGTCTAGAGAGCAGGGATGATCATTTATTAAAACACTGCATAAGTAAATAATAAAAATCTCATGTTCAAATGTCTTATTTATCATCATTGTGCAAAGCCATAAATTATACACCAGCAGAATTATATGAGACAAACCATCTGAGTCCAGGCAGGAATGCTGTGGGACCTTACTGAACTGATTTTAGGAGAGGTTAGTGTCTCGTAGTCTCTAAGCATCCTTCAGTTGTCCTCCTGCATTCACAGATAAATAGCCTGCAGAGACTTTTTCTGAAGGTGTCTACTGCTGCCAGAAAGACATGTGACAATTGAAAGCATTCTCTTATTGTTCCCAGATTCTCACTGTAAATGGACCAACATGACACACAAAGAAAAGAGAAACTGTGTGCCTGAGAAGGAACAGAAAGCTCTCATCCTGAAATTATTGCTTCTGCGAGGCTTGTAGTGGTACTATAACAGCAATCATATTTATATTAAAGGGTTCATTCACCTCAAAGTGAAAATTGTCACCATTTGCTCACTTTCATGCTGCTCTATACCTGTGCTTTCTTTATTTCAGCCACTAAAGAAAATTGTGGGTGGGACTGATAATGAACGGCAAACCATGTGCTATCAAAAGAAGCATTAAAAGCAAAATTTAAAGTGACCAATGCACTGTAAGAAACTAGAGAATAGCTCTACAGTCATTATTTACTGAAAAAAACTTTTTCTCTGCTGTAGCTCTCAAATTGCATTAGAGTGATTTCAATATGCACATATTTAACTTTGTTGTGGCAAGATTAATTGTGAGACACAAGAACCAGATGTTTGCATCACTAATGTCAAACCTGTCGTGCCACTCACGCAAAGCTATCAGATGGATTAGAAGAAGAAGACTTGAATATAAAGCATGAGTCATAAAGACTACTTTTATGATGATGCATGTCTTTTTTGAAGTTTAACAACTCACCATTTAGAAAGAAAGAAAATGACACAGATTGAGAGTGACAAATGAGATAATCTTTCTTTTTAGGTGAAGTAGTTCTTTAAAGGTACCGTAAGTGATTTTTCTAACTTCAACATCAGACTCTTTCTTCAAAGACTTGCCAGCCAATCCAAAATCACCTTGAAACAAGGCAAACAATTCGTTAAAAGAGTGCTTTTCTGATTGGCTACTTAATTTTTTTTTTCTTCTTTTGTTTGTTTACGGAGCCTAGGGCTCTCTGAGGACAGAGATTTCAGTAATATCTGTCTGGCAGTAGGAATATTTTATGTGCAGTATTCTAAAAAAATCCCGCCTGCAGCACATTTAATTATGTTATGTGTCTATATATTCAGTGACAGCTTCTGTAACATGTTCAAACATAATGCTAAACTACCTCAGGTACAAGTTGAGTCGTTCCAGATTCCAGATCTTACCTTCAAATCATCCTAATTTGGAATAGATTAATTTTTGTCAATTTTAGCTTTCAAGGACCTCAACTGAAGAGATGAAAGTAGATGAAGAGGAAATTGGCCCTCCTGCTTCTGCTAGACGGACTTATGACTGGTGTTTCCACTTTGTCCATGGTTAACCAATTTACAGTCTCAGAGTATGTCGCAGCCAGGAGAGTACAATCTTTCAGTGCCTTATTTTTTTCTGTTAAAGGTTAAATGATTTATACACTCCACAGAAATGTCTCTCCAGTGGAGTTGTAAATGCACTCGTCCAAATTGGAAAAAATTGGTCTATTAAACCAGACATGATACTATGGAATAAGACACGTCTGTGAGGTCATAGGAAACCCTGAGAGACAGTTATGACATTTTGTGTTCATAAAGAATGTAAAAGTTAATGTTTTTACCTGTACATTTTCAAGTTTAATGGAATATTAGCTCTACATTTACAAAATGCGCTAACATTATGTTATTATTTTAAATCATTGTAGGTTGGTGAAGTGAAGTACACTTTTTGTCTCATATTGTCTCTTTGTCTTTTTTAATTGGAATAATTGGTACTTTTAATTAATAAATTATATCTATATATATAAGTCATACGGTATTGCTGCCCTAAGCTCAGCTGCCCCAATATTGATGCCAGAGAGTAGAAACCCAGACACACTGGGGAGGAATGGCTATTTTTGTCCTGCTTTCATAAGCATCAATATATTCTCATTCAGTTCTTGATAGACTAGTCTATTAAAGTCTGAAAGTAAAAAAAGCTTAGCTATTTCCACACTGAGACTGATACAAAACACATTTGGATTTGGAGCCAAACTGGTACTTCTTGTCTCTTTTCGCCTTTTTTTTAAGTGTCTGATAGTCTATTAAAGTCTGTGGTCATATTTATGCTCATATATGTGGATTCCCAACATGCACTGGTGTCTGTGTCATGTTTCTAGAGCGTGATGTCTTTGATCTGTTAATCTGCTTAGTGTTCCAGCTGCTTAATTTCTTATCATTCGGTGATCGTTCATTAAACTGGATGAGTTTTGGTGTGATGTTGCAGAGAATCTGCCACACCACATGATGACTCAAATCAAGCCCACCATCATCTAGACCTCATGCGAGCAGAGCTGAGAAATCATTCACAGACATTAGCTGTCCAAATATAGCCCAGAAGTACTCTGCCATGCAAATCTGTTTACTGCATCCTGCGCTGTCACCGAATCTCCCGTGCCACAACAAAATCAGTCATGAGCTTATGAATTGTAGGCTAACTGATAAACAGAAAGACTAGGTGCTGTGAAAAAACAAACATATTGACAATAAACATCAAAAATGTTAATTTTACTGACTATTTATGTGACACTGTGCAGTTTTGCCAAATGATTTGGATTAATGAATCAGTGAATCACTAATAAAGTCAAACACTTGATTCGTTCATGAATGAACCAGTGTTTTTGAATGAATCTGATGACTAAATGATTCAATGACTCATCTATAAAGGCTACTGTATTGCTGAATCCAAGTCACATACACTCTGAGTGGGTACTGTGTGGGCATAGTACTCTTTCACATACTGTTTTTCACCTACTATTTAGTATGGAAGTATATTCAAATTTTTAATTTGTTTGGTTCCTGAATGAATCAGTGTTTTTGAAATCTTTTGTTGCCACTTACTGGTGTAACGATGTAACACGAAGATACACTGAAATATCCCTACTATTATTCCCTACTACGAGTTCTGTAATGTGGAAAGCATGGACATAATTGCAGAATCCCGTCATAAACATGGAATTTACAGTATAATGCGGAATGTCATGGAATTTGTCAAATTTAGGATGAATATATCAAAAGTTGGGTTGTACACGTAATAAAATAGCAATATAGTCTAAAGTCTGTGAATATTAAAGCAGAAAACAATTGCTATTTAAATACAAAGTTTGCTTGTTTTGCTTGTCTCGGAGTGAATGAGCAGCGCAGTTTCATTTATCCACAGACTCACAGAAAAAAACAGGGTTGATAAAATCATCTTGGTTCTTTTATAGTTTGCTGTTAGGCTCAGCTGGTTTGCAGGAGGGGGCAGGGCATAGATACCACTCCTCCCAAATATAAATGCCAAGACTAAATCCTGTAGGAAACACTGATCACTGCCATGCTATTCCATGAATAGTTTCCAATATGAACACCAACCGAGTTCCTGTGGTGTTAGTTGGGTATAATGAAGTTCTCTTTCATCTGCCATCAGTCTGCTCCCATGATGATGGGGCTTGATGCTAGATTCATAATTTGCTATATCCATTACCAGCCAGGCATGAATTAGTTGTGAATCCACCTGACAAGCTGAGCTTCAAGCACTCATTCAGAGGATCAAAATGACTCTTTCATGTAGTGCTAGATAATTAATACTTCATATCATCAGCGCCAATTATCACCTTCTCTTTTTATTTTATAAACAGCTTCAGTGATTGTTCATAGTGTTAGTGGAGGTTATTTTTCTTGAAACCTGAACAGATTATTAGCTGCCCGGCGAGCATATTTCAAAGTTTTGCTTATTGCTTGTAATCAAGCAACATGAGAATGTATTAAAAAGAACCTGAGTGTTTGAACAAATATGTGGAACAGGCAAAGTACAATGGACAAAATAATGTGAACACTCATTATAATCAATATCATTTGTGGAGGTAACAGTGAAATACAAATATTGAAATCATATTTTATTTATCTTTTCATCATGTATATTATCTAAGTTGTCTATAAGTACGTTGTTTATAGCTGTGTTTAGTATAAATCTGTGGGTGAAATAGGTGACTTGACAGACTTTACAATTTACAATTATGTATTAATATTTACAATTATGGCTGCATGCACAAAGCATGCCAAGACTTCATCAGCAAAGAAGAGTAGCGAACAAAAAAACAAAAGTGAATGTTAGAGACTGTCAAACATTAAGAAGGATTGAGTCCAAATAACGCAGAAGTACTACAGCAAAATAACAGCAAACTTTAACATTCACCTTGAAAACCCTCTTTCCACAAAATCCGACAACAAAGAACTTTAGAAAGCCAACTAATAAAACATCAATCACAGACACCAATGCTAAAATGCCAAAAAAGATGGTGTCATGATTATAAAACCTGAACACTCTGTGTACCAAAATGAACTTCAACATGTCCTAGCCAGAAAAATCACCTGATTTGAATGCTATTAAATCACTGTGGGCAGTTTTGGAAAGAAGAGTGACAAGCTGTTTCCCTCTTTCAGCATCTCTGAAGCAATCAACAGGGGTTTTGATAGACAATATTCCACTGGAGACTATTCAAAATTTGTCTATTCTAAGAGCCTATCCTAAGAAATTTGGAAGCTGTATTAAAGGGAAATGGTGGTACAACACCTTACACCTTGGGTAGTTCACTCAAAAATGTAAATTCTGTTATAATTTACCCATCCTCAATGTATGAATTTTTTTCTTCTGTTGTTCAAAAAAGAAGAATGATGGTACATTTTTTTCCCATACTATGGAAGTCAATGGCTATCATTGGCATTCTCCAAAATATATTTTTTTATACTCAACAGAAGAAAGAAATTCATACAGTTTTAGAACAACTTGAGGGTGAGTAAATTTTTCATTTTTGGGTGAACTATCCCCTTAATAAAGAAATATTGCCTATTTTCCAGCTGTTCACATTATTTTGTCTAACCCCTGTATATATTAGCATTTGAAAACCACTAGAAAAACACAAGACACAGGGCACTGACACGTTAAGGCCCTTTAGTGTTTCAAACAATACATTTTAATTAGGGCTGGGCGATATATCTCATGCATACGATATATATATGCATGCGCATCTCGTCAGTAAAGCCGGTTCCTTGATTAGCGGTAAATCTCCATCACCTGTTTTCAAATGGAGCGGCGTTTAATACACGGAGACAGTAGAGAATAGTTATTTTAAATTGTAATAATATTTAAAAATATTTTTGGTTTTTGATCAAGTTAATGCAACTTTGGTGAGCGTAAGAGACTTCTTTAAAAACATTTTAAATCCCCTAGCTTTTAAACACTATGTAGCGTATGGCTTATCAATAAATTACTTGATCTAGTTCACTAAAATAGGTTTGAATGAACCATTCATGGGTTGATTGAGTTCTCGAGTTCAACTCACTGACTTATGTAATAAAGACCTTAATTTCAATTATCAGTGAATGAAGACTTAAATTCCAGTCTGTTCGTTGCACAAAACTATTTTATACCTTGGAATAAAATTGATGTTTTTAATGATATTTTTACTCTGTTTGTATATCTATTTTTATACTCTGTTATATAGTAAAATTGTTATTAGTAACTTACAGTGATTGATTCATCTTCAAAACTGTATCAAAGTTGTGTAAAGCTAAGCAAACAGATTATAGTTTTCCACACTGAGAAAGTGCTGTCTAGTTTTGTGTGCAATATGTATGGCACTGAATGGACTGTGGGCAATCTGTGGGTTGCTGTCTGAGACAGACACTGGTATTGTAGTACAGCATTCCACCTACATTGGCAAATGAATGTAGACGTCTAAAAATTGTTAATGTGAACACACGTCATGAAAATTATTTGGTTCCAGTATTTTTTTTTCACCCCAGTCTTATTAGTCACTTTCTTCTGTTCTCTTTCTCCTGCTTTGGCATCTCATACCAGGCCATATGGTCATGGAGTGATCTGTGGCTTGGCACTAAGACAGTCAGGAGCAGGTGAATGGCAGTGTGTTGGATTGTAAAAGTCTCAAGTCACATTGAGACGATGCATTGACAGACACCTCATCATCCAAACCTATTGGATAAAAAAATGGATAAAAGAGAAATGGACCACAATTCACCTATGAGCTTAAATTGCCATGTAAACCCACTTTATTCTTTTGAATGTTAGTAATGCTACACTGTATTTTAAGGTCTGAAAAAAATGAAACCCTGGTTTATTGCATCTGCATCTGTGAGGCAAATTAAGATTGTCTGTGAGTCTGTGACTGCATGTATCTGTACACAATGTATCGCAACATCATTTATCAAACTGTGATACATGTTGTGAATGGTTCTTAATATATCTGGCAGCTGTTGAACTCTGTTATATATATCCAAATTTGTGTATACTACTAGCTGTAGTAGCTTTATCTATTGGAAAAAGTAGAAGCTTTCCAGGTAATGATCACTGAATCTCTGTAATCTTATTTTTAGTTGTTATAAATAGTTTTTATTGTGTTTGAATCTTTAGAGAATTGCTAATAAATGTATGTGTGAATGTATTTATTTACATGGGAGTGCATACGTAACTACTCATGCATTCATGGATTCATTTGTTTGTTCGTTCATTCATTCATTCATTCATTCATTCATTTTTTAAAGATTATCATAACATGATGTTGACTGCATTTTTCAAGGTTGGCCATTCATTTATTTCAGTGTTCTCTTTTATACACAAAACAGTATATCATTTAATGTTGTTTGAAAGTGCAAAAAGTAGCTTTCTGTCAGTTTTTATTTATTTATTTATTTTGGTGCACATTTATAGTGTCTGTTTAATTTTCACTATTGCAAACTTTTAGCTGACCATATTTTTTATTAAAAGTTTTGGTCTTCATAATAGTTTGTGTTACCTTGCTTCGTATCAGTCTAGAAAGAATGTACCTAACTGAGTGTTTAATTATCGTGAATTTGAATTCTTCTGAAAGAAGAAAAAGAAGATTTGAAGGCTCAAAAGTATATCAGTGATCAGTGGCATAAGCTACACGCAGTTCTATTAACCCACAGAACATTTAATAAACTGCCTTTATAGTACCTCTGGCCCTCAGATTTAAATCCCCAAAGACTGAAGTTGTTAGATGGAGCTGTGGGATCACACTGGCTTTGCGCTTTCAACCAGCAGGCTGGCATCAATCCCCAGGATTTCTAGCCTTTGTATCCCAAGATCATCCTTCCTTTGCATCTCCAGCGACTGTGGCTCAGCAGCCCGTCGTGCGGTCTTTACTGGAAGGATTCGGGCTTATGCTCACACAGCACACTGCTTTAGACAGCACAGTGGCTGGCTCCAGCCAATCAAGCCATTTGTCTCAGCGCAGGCTGAGCCAGTGGACAGAGGAGAAGCGTGTGGAACACACCGCTACGTGTGCATGTGCTGTTCTTGTGTGTTAAAGGCTATTGTTAGAGCAGGATTACCTTACATTACCAACACTGCTGCCGGAGAACCGCTGCCAGTCTCCTCAGCTGACCTCAGAGAACTGACCACAAAATATAATATCTAATTTCAAACAACTGCGAAACAGGGTCAACACACTGCTTACGGTTGTTGTCGTTACTGTTATGAGAACAGACTCTCCAGGGCCAGAAATTCAAATGAACTGAGTCAGATTGGTGAGATGGTTTGCATAATATGTGTTCTACTAAACCTCAGCACTGAAATATTTATTTATTCGCAAATTAAAAGCTTTATTAATAGTCATTTTAATATTGCACTGAGCTGGAAATAGATGCTTTATTAGTGTTTGTGAGTATTTGCACATACAGTTTATTGGAAAGACATGAAATCATGATATTGACAGCATCTTAAATGTAAATATTTTTAAATATAGACAACTTTAGAGACATGCATATCTTCTGACAACTAGAGAAATTCCAGAAACAGAGTTTAATGATTCCATAGCAGGACTCTCATTTTTCAGAAGATAATGGTGAATTTTTGCTTAAAATACATATTTTAATAAAATCAACCTATTAATTCATAAATATAATATTCCGGGAACTTCAAATGAATTGTTCATGTTTGTAATTCTCTAAAGTTGTTTATTTGTAAAAACTTTTGTGTTTAAGGTGCTGTCACTGTATTGACATGCATTGCATGTTTCAGAGTCTATTTAAACACTGTAAAAAAAAATCCGTAATATTTACGGTAAAAAACGGCAGCTGTGGTTGCCAGAATTTTACCGTAAAGAATTTAACTTAAATTTAACTTAAATTTACAATTAAAAACCATATTTCTTTAGCTGGTGTAATGTTAATAACCCAACCTATTGAAGTTCTGAAATCTGTTTTGTACCTACACTGATAACATCAAAATCAGGTGGTGATGAGAAAGTCACATGATGAACCAAAGCTCACCACAAGCAGTTTTTCCACAAGCTGAGAAGGCCAATACTAACATATACATACTGTATATATATATATATATATATATATATAAGGTGCATAATGTCATTCACACAAACACTAAACACCATCATGGTGAGACTCATTAAACTGAAATATGCAATAAATATTAATTTAACATCATTAGACATCATGTACTGTAACATACAACCCAAATAAACATAACTGATAAGAACAAACTAAGAAGAAACATAGTTATTTCAAAGAAAATAACATGAAATTTGAAATGCAACGCAGGGAATTCTGAGAACATCAATTTACGTTTTTTCCCTGTAAATTTTACAGTTCTTTTTCACTTCCAAAACAGTATTTTACCGTAAAAATGTCTGAAATATCTATTACAGTTTTTCACCGTATATAGTAGGGGAACTTACCATTAACCAATTAACAGGTTTTTACTGTTGCATTTTCACAGTTTTTTACCATAAAATCATGGTCATTTTTTACAGTATGAAAATGTGCATTATGTGAAAATACTAATTTTTTTACACAGACTGTTTAATGCTGATCAGAGGTGGCATAAAGCCTTTAAGCAGCAATGATAACCAATGACACTTTGTTACTAGAGGTTGCGGTGGGTAAGAGCAGGCATAATTTAGTCTGTCTTTTATGCGGCATTGCATCTTTGCACAGAATTTTGAGCAGGCACAGAGCAGCCTTAACGAATGTGGGAACCTCAAAAGAGTAAAAAATGCAAAGCATTGCATGCATCTAATTGTGTGTTATTCTGGTCTTCATAAAATCATAGTGCTCTCATTAGCAGTAACTATTTTAGTGCCAGGGTTTGTCCTTAAGATTTTATACAACTGATTTGATTGGAAAAGAAGTGTTCCCAGAGTTCTGATGCAATGTAACTGCACTGGAAGATGTAACTGTTTATATCACCTTTCCAATTCTGTTGTTTGCAACAGCTGTGAAGAAAACATACAGTACCAAACATTTGGGGATTTTTTTAATGTATTGATTTTTTTTTAAACATTAAAGTGATAGTACACCCAAAAATGAAACTGATGATCATGATTTACTCACCATCAAACCTGTATAAGTTTCTGTCTTCTGCTGAACACAGATGAAGATATTTTGAATATTGTGAGTAACCAAACCGTTTTTGTTCCGCTTTGACTTCCATAGTATTTTTTTTTTTCCATACTGTGGAAGTCATGGGGATCAACAACTGTTTGGTTACTCACATTATTCAAAATAACTTATTTTTTAATCAGCAGAATAAAGAAACTTGTGCAGGTTTGGAATAACTTAAGGGCGATTTAATCATGGCAGAATTGTAATTTATTTGGTGTACTATCCCTTTAAAAAGTGTCTTACGCTCACCATGGCTGCATCTATTTGATCAAATACACAGTAAAAATAGTTATATTGTGAAATATTATTAAAATTTTTAAATAACTTTTCAGTTTTAAAATGTTGTTCAGTCGGATTTAATCCGAAAAAGTTCAGCATCAAGAGCAACTGGAGGGTGGAAATAAAGAGAGGAGGAAAAGCATAGGCAGAGATGGCAAGACAGAATCAGAAGGAAAGAAGCGGATATCGTTCGTTCAGTGTAGTTTGGACATAGCTAGTTAAAATGTGGCTTTTTTATCCTCTCAGACTGTAAGGAGGATTAGATGTTTGATTCTCTGCCCAAAATAGACCTGCCTCGGAGAAACATGCAGGCAATGCTGGATAGAATTTGATCTGCTCTAAGCTGCTCAACAATGGCTTCTAAAGAGCCAGACTTATAAAGTTCTGCGAGAATACGGATCAGTGCTAGGGGTGGGAGTTGAAATTGCATTTCCTTTACATCCTATTTGCAAGTCACAATGGAGAAGATGGAAAGCAACGGTTAAGAGCCATTAGGTAAATTTACTAAGATGCCATCTTTCAAATATCATTGCCTTATAAATAGTTTATATACTGCACCAAAGCATATAGGGAATTCTGTCACATCTCATTCCTGTTTTAACCAGGCATCTAACAGCTTAGACCAGTCATTCCCAAGGTACAGTATACCTCAGAGACTGCTATATTTTAGGATGTTCCACAGGTTTCAGATTTCCTGTGTTAAACTTATAAAAACTGATTATTATGACTTAAATGTGCTGTCATTTGTTGTAAATATATATTTAAGAAAGAAAATGGGTCATGTAAGGTTTGTCAATTTGTCATATGACAAGTGGATGATATTTCATGCTTGATCATGAAATTCTGCCACACAAAGACTGCAATTGATGCTGACCTTTGTTATCTAGATTTTATGTACAAATAATTAGCCGTTAGGTCTTTTTTTCGGGGAAAGTTTATTGTCTAAAAATTATATTATATTTTTTATTTTATTTTAACACGTATTACATAGGTTACATAGGTTATTTATTACACAACATTTATTTTATTATAACATCTATTTTAACATTTATAATTAAAATAAAATATATCTGTTATTTATTTCATTTGTACTATGTATGTCTTTATGGAGCAATGATAAGCAATCAAAAAGTACAGTTTAATGAATCATCATCATAATGGCCACTTGAACAACATTAATGATAATGCTAAATGATATCCATTATAATGATTTAAAATAAACACATTTCTGGTCAGTGAAGGGTACTTGAGCCTTGCTCATGGGGCTTTGGTAGTAAATATGACAAAAAAAATAGCTTGAGATGAGTTTGAGGCAGTTATAAAGCATGCATTTATTCTATTCAGGTGGGCTTATGATCATAAACCAAGAGACCTCTCTGACCCAGTACTTTTCAGGAGAATGAGGCCTGTGATTCCTCAAGTAATGGCTGTTTAGTATCATCTAATTTCCTCATGGTGTTATATCTTCCCTCACTTATCAGCTCATTTTAGATAGCTGCAGAGCTTTTTATCCCACGAGACCCGTTTTCCCAGTGTCCCATTGCATTCATCCTTGATTTGTTAAAAGACCTGGGGTTCTGCTAAAGCTTTCTTGCTCCTCTCAGGCAGTTAGTAGTCTTTCCTTGTCCACCGTTCTTCAGGGACCAGCCCTGAACGTGCATGATAGGGGAGCTCTCGGTTCTGCTTTGCAGCAGGGTCTTCCTTCGAGGCCAATTTGAAGAGTTCCTGAAGAGAGAGAGAAGGAGGCAAAATGAGGTAAAGGCTGTAAGGTTAGACAGAGTGGTCTTTGTTTGAAAGGTGAGGTGTCACACCTACAGCAGGTAGAGAAGGTATACTGGGACAACAGTAGTTCATTTCTGGGCCTGATGCCTTTTCATTACCTCTGTTCTACCCAGTCTCTTAGGAGGAGTATCAGAGAGGTGCTTAAGAGCTTCCCTGTGGAGTCTAGGGTGTTTTGATAATGAACAGTAATGTGTGTTTTGTACTGTTCTTACTTCTGAAAGAGATCAAGGATGTTTAAGTACTTGGCTTTGAGAGCAAGACCAAAAAGCACTGTTGTTGAAGAGATAAGTTTAGACCTGCATGAATTTATATGCTGGATGAGGCTTGTTAATGCTGGCTAGTGCTGGTTTGGTGCTCGTCTAGCTGGTGCAGTTCACCAGCCAAACCAGTATATGGTCAATGCAGTTAAACTGGTTGGACGAGGAATTCTTGTTTGTAAAAGAAAATATTAAGTACAGATTTTGAGATATATTTTTTTATTGCTTTATGTTCTATATTGCATTTTGATTCATATTTTATGCTTTTTAATGACATATTTTAATATTTTTGGTTTTATATTCATTCATTCATCCATCCATTAATTCATTCATTCATTTTAGTGTTAGTTTTATATTTATTCCTATCATACACGCATTCATTCATTTATTCACTTCTGTGTTAATTTTATATCTATCCTTATCATTCATTCATTCATTCATTCACTTGAGTGTTAGGTTTATATTTATCCCTATCATTCATTCATTCATTCATTCATTCCGGTGTTAGTTTTATTTTTATCTCTTTCATACATATTTATTTACTTATTTATTTAGTTATTTAGTTAGTTCATTATATTCCACTTCATTTATTCATACGTTTTAAAAAAAGAATAGCAATAAACAGCACCATTTAACTAAATAATATTTTACTTTACAACATTGTTTGGTCACATTTTATTTCAATAAACTCCTAATTTGCTGCTTATTAATAGTAGTTGTTAAATTTAGGTATGGGGTAGGATTAGGTATGCAGAATATGGTCATGCAGAATATGTGTGTCACGGTGCACACACGAGGGAGGACACAGGAACACGCTGACAAGGACGTAACTCAAATAATAGTCTTTAATTTAGACATCAGGGCAAGACAAGGCAAGGCAGACACAGGAACACCGGGGAGTAACGAGTAGACCAGACAACACGAAACTGAACGGGCATGAACTAATATAGACAGGTTAATGAGACACACACGGCTGGACAACACTTAACTAATAAGCACATGAAACAAGGACAGGAAACAAACCAAATAAGGACACAAGAGGCAGGAACACATGACACACACGACAGAACCCTGACAATGTGCTTTATAAGTACTAATAAACAGCCAATATGTTACAGTTTTTTACAACCATTTTTGCACTAATAACAGAACCTTCATGCCATTTTTCAAAACTCTAGACACATAGTTCACAACCGATGATCAAAATGCACATTTTTCAAAACACGTAACACTTTTTTCCAAATGCTTGGATACAATACACATGAACCAAAGAACTTTTGTTCATTGAACTAAAATCGGCAGCTCAAAATGACACAGCTTAACATCAAAGTATTACTATTTCAAAATACAACTCATGCATTTCATCTGAATTGAGTGTTTATTCATTTCATTACAATGATCTAACTGTCAGTTGATGCAACTGCTCAAAATGCTACATAACTGTTGCATTACTCTTGAAGCATAGTTTTTTATGGAAAATAATGAACAATATTAAAAGTTTAGATTATGAAAGTGAAGCAGCTGAGGATTGAGTATGTTCAGGTATGATCAGTTTCAAGATGCCTGTTGTTGGGAGAAAAAAATGGCAGCGGCTATTTCCACTAAGTGCAAATAGCTATAGATTCTATTTACACTATGTTAAAATAGCAAGATTTTCTGCTATGTATACTACTTATTGCAAATAGTGGCAATTATCTGCACCTCAGTATTGTCGTACATTATAAAACAGTACGCAATAATAACGTATTGAGTGTAAATTATAGTTTTAATTCAAATTATTAAATGGATGCCACCTTATTGGGACAATAAAGCCCTCCCTACACCTACCCTAACCCTACCCGATACTTTTATTTTCAACTTTTTGATTATTTCCTTCATTTTTATTGAAAATAAATGCCTTTCTGATGCAATATGAGATTTGAAAAGGGAGAAAAAAAAGTTTGGCAAAAGGCGGGCTCGAACTCGGGTCGATCGCGTCAAAAAGCATGTTTTACCATCTACGCCACTGAAATTGATGCTGAATTAGCATCTTTTGTTAGTGTTGACTAATCCAATCACACGTTAGTGGGCGGAGTTAGTGTAAATAGCCTTTGCCAACAAGGCGGGCTATTTGCACTTAAATAGACACTCCAAAAAAAAATACCCAAAAAATCTATATCATTGTTATCGGTATATGTTTTTCCTACAATACAGTAAATGTCTTTTTAGAGGGTGATAGAGCTGGAAGCTGATGAAAACCATTCATATTTTTGGATGAGGCAGGGTTTAACCTGGCCATGACATGGAGGAGAGGTTGAGAGCCCAGCGGTTGAGAGGGGCCCAGAACAATGTTCGCTGGGGGGCCTGACCAGTGATTCCAGTGTCTGTACTTTTCTCTCTAGTCTATTACAATGATGTATGAATGTGTAGAACCATAATAAAAGCTGCATCATGTGTTTTGAACAACTATATTTAATGATTGAACTAAAACTTCACAGTGAAACTATGGGTATCTCTGTGTGTGGGTGATCTAAAGTAATGTTCCTATGATATTTCATAATAAATAAGTTTTTTGAACCAATGCTTCTGCAAATGCAAGGTTTCTTTAAAGATATGAACGCAATATGCAAAGTTTTGAACACTAGACAGTCTGTGTTACAAATAATGACTGTTTTGACTTTTGTGTCTAGAGTTTTGAAAAATTACATCAAGGTTCTGAAATTGGTGACAAAATGATTGTAAAAAACTGTAATAATAGGCATGTTAATAATCAACTATAGAGTGAAAATTGGCCGCTATACTATAGTGTTACCAGTTGTTTTAATAAATACAGTATCATTATTATTATTTTATCTAGCCAGGCAACTTTGCAGGCAGTCATTCGTTTGAATAAGTTCATTTAAAAGAATCACTTGAATGAACAGAATCACAAATCAGATTTCTATATGCTTGATAAGGGAGAGACTGTTACCAGACAAGATACACTATTACATAGAGCTTAACTGCTGTCAGGCTACTGAAAAATGTAGTCAAGTTAGTAGCGCCACAACTATTAGTTAGTTACTCCCCTGCTGGTCATGTCAGCATGAAGCTCTCTAGCTGTTTGTCAAACTATTGTCTGCATACAGTATGGCTTGAAGCCCTCAGGGCAATCCTGTCCAGCACATGGGTTATACAGTGGCCCTCCAGTGTTGGTGGCTGAGGGTGATGAAGTGAAACTGTTCCAAGTGACAGGAAAGTCTGAAGGCACAACCGTCCCTCGACACAAAACCAGCCTTCAGCGCCCTTGCGGAACAAGCCAGCCTGGATGAAGTCTGTGAAAGAGACAGCGGAGGGATTGGGAGAGCCGGGAAAAAAAAATAGCATGAGCATTTGGGATGTTTCTGGAAGAACCTGAGGAAAAGGCAGTTCAAGGCTTCAAGACGATTACTGGCGAGTGTGCCAGCAGCCGACCAGCGAGAGGAGTGTTAGTCTGCCAGCTCATAAAACACACCAGGGGCTGTATTTCTTCAGTTTTTCCCTCTTCAATCCCGCTGTTTGTCTCCCGCTAGCTTGAGTATGTGCTGCAGACGGTCTTTAGAGCTGTCAACACTGAACTCTGTAAACCTGTCCTCATGTGACGGAGGTCAGGGACCAGAAGACAGCAGGCTGTTCACCTCACGCCACTGGGAGCTTTCAGTCATTTTTGTACAGCTAGTAAAAATTTTAGCGCTTAGCTGAAAGACCTCACTCGACGTGACAATGCTTCTTTCCGTTGACATAATGAGTCTTTGGAGGTGCTATAAATTTTCATAGTTTCATTATGGGGTGTGGAAGGATCATCCAGCAGGTCCTGAAAGCTTTTAGAGGTCATGTGACCATCTGGGGTCTTTGCAAACTTTATGACTGAAAGCCTCAAGCCCTTTGAGAATGGCAAGTGCAATGTGTTGGGATCCGTCATAGACTGCTGTCCATTTCTATTTTAGGAAGGTGATATAATTTCATTCATCCCTATTCTTTGTGTAGGTTTTTTTGTATGCTGTAGGGGTATTTGTATCCAGGGCTATGAATTAGAGGTGGTCACATAACAGAAAATCAAGGACGGGCAGAACCTATCTGTCTCTCTCGCTGTTCAAAGAGCCATTAGTCTTAAAGCTGTGGTTTAGTAAAACATATCTAATGGATTCTGTTTGAAAATCATAAATTGCATTTAGTTCGGTTAGAGGGAATCATTTAGCCGACGTGATGTTGGGGCACAAGGGTCACATCTGTGATTTTTCCCTCTCATTTCCTGAACATGAATGTTGAAACGAAAGCCCTGGTCTCCTGGGTATTAAATCTTTTAAATCTTGGAGCTTAAATCTTTTTAAAATCAAAGTTGGAAAGAATTTAGTATGAAAAAAATGTGCAATGAAGCATTGAGTGCTACATTGTTGATGAGAGTGAGAACTATTCTTTTAAATAAAATAAGAAATAAGAAACTGAATTACAAATATTTAGCACATAAATACAGTAAATGTCTTCTACAGTTTAGTCTGACTATAGAAAAAACTGACTGGTTTAGACTGAAGAATTCACATTACAATTTTAGTAGACAAATTATTGTTCAAGTTTGACTGAAATGTGAAATGTTAAAGTGCATGTAAACCTACAGTTAGGGCAGGTCAGGAAATTGAAATCTATATTTATCGTAAAATAAGTCCATGATATTGATGGTAAATTTGAGTAATTTAATTTTTGATATTTAGCCTGCACTACACTATACATGTGTATACTATATATGTGATATTTTCAGAGTCTACTGTCTCACTTTACATGAACTTCATGTCCAAAGCTGTTTTTACAGTTCACTTCATGAGCATTTTGCCATTTCATTTGATAACAGCTATGGTCAAATACACACTGAAACACAAAGGTCTTCACAACAAACCACCAAAATAAAAGTCCAGTTTAACTACTATGACAGAATTATATTATTATTATTATAAAATGTACCTTCATAAGTAATAATAATAATAATTATAAAATGTATTTATTTATTTATTTTTTCATTTGTTTGTTTTAAACAACCAAGGGCAAGATTTACTAACAGTTTGCGCCAACACAAACCGTCTTTTGGCGTTAAAATAGTACTGCAAGGATTTACTAAAGATGCGCAGTGAAGAATTAGCGCTGAAAAGGCGTGGACACAGTTATTTTTGCACCTGACCTTATTGAATAAGCATTTCTAGGAATTTCCCTTTCAGACGCAAAATTTATGGGAGGAGAGTATTAAAATGAATCACGTGACGTTTTACTAACATTTATGTTCGTCAAATTACTGGTATTTGCACCATTATTTAACGCCCAAAAAAGCATGTCTTAAAGCAGGTGCTAATTTGCGCTGCTCTTGGTAGATTGCGCTGGTCATTATGGAAATGATCTGGCTGTGTCTGTGTTCTTTAATGTGCGCATTGTCAGTAAATCACACGCAGAATTTTCCCCTCCCATCGGCGCTTTTATGGAATTGTGCTCTAACGCTAATTTGCCCTGTTTAGTACATTTGGCCCCAAGATTTTTTTCCCCCTGTTTTCCATGTTTTTATAGAGTATACAAGTTTGCTGAGCAGCACCTTATTTGACAAAAAATAATAATAATAATTTAATTTAATTCAACAACATTTCTTAAATTTTAAAATTTTAATTAATTTCACAATTTTTTTTTTATTATTATTATTATAATCTAAAACACATAATCCAACAAATAAAAATAAAATAAAAAGCACAGAATTTGGGAAACAATACATCTAATTTCATGCAGCTCTAAATTAAAATGTAATTTATTCTTTAAACTTTCCTTGTAAACAAGCAAGTTATGTTTACGTATCTGTAAGGTATTACAAATAACCAATTAAGCGGTGGGAAAGTAAAGATTCATGTCTTTGAAAAACAGCTTAAATTTCAGTCTGTTCCTCACACATAGCTAGCGTATGAAGCACAACCGTGTGACACGTGTACCTGTATTAGCATGAGGCAGATGTTGACCTGCTTTACTTTTCTATTATATGCTGTCTCTTGCTGGATATCCAGATGGATGCTAAAGCCACACTTTTGTTTTCCCTCCACAAATTTCCTTTCTTTGCTCCACCATTGCAGGTGTTGACCATCTGGATTACGCTAATCTCCAGGGCAACAGCTGACCTGACCTGCGACGCTCTGCTCCTGCTCTCCACAAATCTTACAGGTAAGTCTCCATAACTGATCTGAAACCGATTTTGCTTTGTGGTATATTAGAGATTTGGTTTAGATTTGGTTTGGGAAGCGTGGTCATAGATCAGTTACGCGATTCAACTTAATGCCCTCTGGTGTTAATGGTCTCCCGTTTGAGGTATTGATAAAGTGTCATGGCGACTGATGGGATTTGTGGTTAAGCTGCATATTACCAGTACATCTGAAAGCGGATTCTGATGACCTTGAGAACCTTTACTGAACACATTTACAGGAGATTTTGGTCTTTACACATGGTGTGGATGAACCTGCGGAACACAAAAGAATATATTTTTGAAAATGGTTTTGTCCGTGAATTGAGAGTCAATGTGGTACGATGTCATTTTGGACCCCATAGACTTTCACTGTGTGGACAAAAGCATAGCATTTTTTCAGAATATCTTCTCTTGTGTTCCACAAAAAAAGTCATACAGTTTCACAACATAAGGGTGAGTAAATAATAAACTCTTTAATATAAAATAATACTATAAATATTTGGAGTGAGTATTTAATGCTTTTATATTCTGAACTCTGAACTCATTTTTCCATATCGCCAAAGGGGAAAGGGTGTGGCAAGATTTGCTGATGGTTATCCCACGGGATATGTGACATTTACTTTTCAGTGAAGACAAAACTTCATGCGTGGCAAACATAACTGTTATTGCTCAGCAAAGGCAATATAAGGAGATGGAAGTTGTGATGGCTGGATTCAGTTTGTTGTTTTTCGCACTGCTTTGAAAAGCCCAAGTCTTAGTGGGGTTTATTTTGGTTTGCTGTTGAAGCAGAGGGGTAAATCGATCACTAATGCAAGAATGCTGAAATACACAGTGGATCTGTTTGCGTTCAAAGCTTTGCAAAGGCTTAGCGAGTGTAAATTGGTGTGAAAGTCTAGGGGAAGAAGTATTTCACATGCAAATGTTACGTTTAAAGAGTAATATGGTGCATAAACTTTGTTTAAGGCTTATGTTTTGTATGCTAAACTGAGAAAATTGCGCTTTTATGGTGCAGTAGTGTAAGTAGTTATGTTTCATTTAAGGATCAACTGTGTCTCTTCATGAAAAATAAAAACAGCCAAAAAAAACAAAAAAAATGTCTGACATAGATGACATTTAGCCAGAATTTAGAGCAATTAAATCTAATGCAGATAGCATGCCCTGTATAATTTGGTCTTGGAAAAACTTTTGATTGCAGACCATACCAATGGTAATTGACTGTAACAAAAACCAGGGTCATTTGATAATTTAATTTCTGTCTAAAGTTTTCATGGAGCAATTGATTAAAATTTTATTTTACAAATCTTAAGTAGCTGCTGGTATTTTGCAAAGAAGATGCTTGTTTCAGAGAGCAGAGAATTGAAATTTGCTATGGCCACGTACACGCTGCAAAAATGTTTGATTGACAGTTACATGCAATTATGGCTGTGAATTGCTTATTAACTGAATTCATATATTAACCATTTAAAGACTTAATAAGAAAAATGGATGCCAACAGTTTAATATGTTTGATGTTAGCTGCACTTATTTTTCCTAGTATGTAAATTAGATTTTATTTGTAGTATAGTATTTATTTCTAGTATTTATTTTAGATTTATTTTAGAAAAAATGCTAACTTTGTTACAAAATTCAACTATAGCAACTGATATAAAATTCAAAACTAATATCATTCAATGGCAAGCAAATTTTATCGTTTAGGAAATGACACTAAATTTAAAAAAAGTTTCTATTCGTTCTTGTTGCTGTTTTGTAGAATCAATTGAGGAAAATCTTGTTTTAAAAAAATAATATCTTATGGTTTTTTTTCACGATTTATTTACACTCTTTACCTCAGTTATTATAGATCTTGTTTTTTGTTTGTTAGTTAGTTTGTTTTTTTACAGTTTGCTTAAAAGTTGAACCTGTTTAGATATTCATAACAGGCCAGTTGAGACCAATCTGGTGTGAAATCTGGCAAGCGCTCCATCTTTAAAACTTCAAAGAGTAAGTCTCTCACATACGGTGAAGTTGGTGTGACTTTCCTCTTAAATACAGACACGCGCTAATCCATCTGGTAGACAGATTAATGGATCAAGTTTACACCACTGAACTATATATGTGAACAGGGCTGTACAACCATTCGGTAAGTCAATAGCGTGCTGGTTAAATCTGCAGTTATTTGCAGTTGTTGTCAAATATCTGATTGGTCTTGCAGTCATATGTCTTCATGCAGCGTTAACACGGCAATAAAATTGTGAGTGATTTCAGATAAGATTTTCCAAGACGAAACCAAACATCGTATTTTTAAATGCTCACCATATAACGGATAATTAATCTGTCCTGAACGCCTGTAAAACCAGAACCTTACACTGGCCAGCTCGACCAAGTGATGATATAATTATACAAGTCTTGAGGAATTCAACCACTAATCTCCAGCGCAGCTGCAGCAACAAAGCCTGCTGGTGCCAGCGCAACAATCGCAAACTCACAAGGAGTCAATGTTGTGTAATATCACTGGATAAAAAAACTCACATTGGCTATCTGAGCTGAATGATGAAAAGTTTTTAATAGACATTCTGTGTTCTGCCAGTCATAGATTCAATTTTGCGTGTACTGCATCACAAGGAAGGAAAACAGGCCAGGGATGTGGCTGTCTAGGGATTGCAGTTCCCTGTGGGGACGATTATGAAATGCCGAGTAATACCTTCAACCCATCTGTCACGCTCAGTGTCGACGCAAAGAGACAGATGATGTTGAATGCTACTTCCCCTCCTAGGTGCTCTCATGAGAAAATCTGGCATCCCGAACCACATAGAAACATCTTTTGAATATCTGCGTCTAAAATGATTGTCATATGGTCCAAAAATGTGACCTACTCTTCAAAAGAAAATTGATTTTCAAATTATGCCGTCTTTTGGGACAGATGAGGGTGGATATGTTGCATGTATTCTGCACCAGAAACCATCTCTTTGGCTTTGATTCTTTATAGCATCTCTGTCTTTGAGATTGTTTAGTAAACACAGAGTTTTATACCGTCTAGTTCTGAAATTAGCAGTAAACACTTCACAGTAACTAGGAAAAACAACACCCATGTTGACGGTTCCTCACTGGCAGAATCGGCACTTTGAGAAAAAGGGCCTGTGTTTTGAGGTGAAATTGGCTAATCAAGTGTTTCTGGCTAACTGGATTTACCTGATTTGTGTGTCTGTGGTAACCTTAGTGATACTAATTGAGAGTCTTGACAAAGAGACGTTTAAGAGTCATTTAACAAGCTGACCTGCCTGCTGTTTTACAAGAGGCTGTTTGTGCTTGTATCAGGACGGGTCAAGAGCTTTGTCATTTATTACTGGTCTCCAGAGTTGGGTAGAATAGAGAAGCATCATTATTTCAAATTAATTTGTCAGCTGAAATTAAATTAATAAATTGTTTTTAAATGTAGTAATTAATTTATAATTTAAACATTGTAAATGTAAAAATATAAAATTGTAAAAAAAAATAATTATCAATTTTGATAAGCATGAATCACTAAATAGCTGTAGTTGCTATTTTCACGATTTGTATGAGCAGTTACACAAATTTGCAGGTCAACTCAGCTTGCCAAACAGACGTGCAGTGAAACTTCATACTGTAATAAAATGATTTTGAAAATCAAACGTGGCTTGACTGAAAGTATATCTTTAGAACGATTTGTTTTACACTCAACTTGTACTGTTATTTTGTTCGTTGGCAGTTGTATTTATTTTATTTTATGTTTAGAGAGAGAATGAATTCCGGTGTCTGAAACTATTTAACATTAACTTGGCTCATAGTACAATGACATAAACAGCATGAAATATTGTTTGTGAAAATTATGCTGATGGTCAAGTCTCCTGGAGCTGTTGAAGGGCTGAGATGCTCAGATTTCATGTGAGGTCATGTGCCATGTTATGATTGTTTGTGTAGCCATAATTGATGTAATTCTGAAATCAAAATTCACAGATCCAAGCTTGTGTAAAGTTCAGGGTGCTCATGACAAAGCTGTGATTAACTGTAATACTGAGCCCACTCAATGTAATTAACACTGAAATACCAGGAGCATGTAATTTTTCTGTTTGAATGGCTTTGTTTCCATGTATGATGGCTATGTGGGGTTTCACACAATATATATATAATTAATCACACAATATGTAATAAAACTCTAACCCTTTATTTATTATAGTCTTCATTTAAATGTATTTCACTAACCCTTCACATTTAAGTATTTCACTTAAACTTAGTCTTGTAACAAGTGCAATGAACTTTATGCATAAGGGAGATATGCTTGTAAATTATGTCTTGTTTAAGCTAAATGTGTGACCATAATAATGTTTAGCCTTTTTTTTGCACTCTCTTACTTCTCTCTCTCTCATATGCACACAAACAGATGAGCACAAATACAGTACATCTGCACACAAATATTTCTGTTTGTTCACACTGTGAGCTGTGGGTGTCCTCTGCATCATTCAGTCACTCCACTGCACTGCTATCACATGTAGTTTGACGCCAAACATAAACAACATAATAAGGGCTGAACAGCTTGTTTTTGATTTTCAGTACAAAAAATGTACCGATGGATATACATTACATCAGTGTCCTTTTCAAACTCTGATTGAATGTCTCAGCATTTCATTTCATTTCATTGAGTTTGTTTGAGTGAATTGATTTATAAACTTGATTAGTTTGAATTTTGAATAGACATGTAAATATTGCTGTTTATTACAGTTTATTGTTACTATATATTTGCTACCTGATCTCATGACGAAAACGTACCTGTCGGAACTTTTTCGCAAGATGCGAAATACGTACCAATAGTACATATCACTGCAGTTTCCAACAGAAATTAACACTAGAGGCTATAAAACAGCTAGCATTTATAATCGTTTTCGTACACAGTTATGATTACAGCTCCATATGTTTAACTTTCAGGATGTAACAAGCTTGCTCAGTAGCTCAGCCGCACAGAATTGGACTTAGGATGTGGAATCTTTGGGTACGAATCTCGTCTAAAACATGACTCACGATGAAAGAGCTGAAAGATGAGAGATTGAAAAAAATTAAAAATGGCATGCTTGCGATTACGTTCACTTTTGTTCGCACTATCAGGTAGGTTTAGGTGTAGTGCAGATGGTATGTTGTTTTAAAACGTCACGGAGCATTAAAGTTATAGCGCCACTCAACGGATATTTCAAGTTAGAACTGATGTGAAGCCACAAAACCAACGTCACATAAAACATACCATATGTACGTTCATCTGTTCTGGGGAAAAAAAACTAACACTCTTTAGCGCCACTCATTGGACATTTCACATCGAATATGTCACGAAATGTACATGGTGGTATGTATTTAAATTTTTATAATGTATGTAAATTTTTGTCATGAGATCAGGTTGCATATTAAAGCATAAAATAATATAATGAATTAATAATTATTTATAATAATTTAAATTCTATTCATAATCATAACATTTTTATGCAACCTACAATTTTTCCCCTGTTAATTTAGTGCAAAACATTATTATTTGATTATTGCATTTTACTTTTTAAAATATTCACAAATTGATGTAGTTGATTTAGCTGTTTCGCTCCAGCCATATACTGTAGTCACAATTATTGGTGAGTGTCCATTATTATGTTTTTTCAGCTGCTCAGATCAGCAGATGTTTTGAGAAATTTATGAAAGTAAACCCCAAACTACCAGCACAGTTTTTCCAAGTCGATCCTGTCCAAGAATGGATTTTTTTTTCCCTGAGAGATGTGTAGTAGCTTGTATAAAGCACATCGAGATCATATGCGTTTATTTCCTGAGAGGCATACTGTTCCCATAAAAACTAAAAACATGGATGTCAGGATAAATTACATTTGCAGGAACAGCAGTGTCCCTCATTGTGCTGCCAAATAAACAAACTTCATTCCACAGGGTGGAACCTCATTTTCAAATGAATATGTTTATGGCATGGTACTGAGAATGCATTGTTTGTCACATCCGTTTCTGCGATTTGAAAAGACATCGAGAGCAGATCTGCTCATATCCATTATGAATTATTCAGCAGCGATATCCCCGTTCGTTCACCTGTTATTTCCGGGCCAGAGGATGAACAGACACGGTGACATGCTAGCTTGGGTTGTTCTGCTCCAGTGTGTGTGTGTTTGTGTGTTCTGCTCCAGTGTCATGGAGCCAGACCTACTGTCCATTGCTTTGTGAGTAGAAGATTAATAGATGTGTGCTTGTTTTATCTCGGTGAACAGCAGACAGGAGTAAGAATAGAGAAACAAATTCAACCGTGATTTGATAGGTAAAGGTGCACAAATCCCTACAGTAAAGATTCAAATGCTATTTGCTTGACAAACAGAGAAAATAAATTATAGTGTACAGTTAAAAAGTTGCTCAGAATCATTTAGATTCATTTTATTTCTTATTTGTCTGTATGTAATTTCTTTAAACATCCAAAATTTTCAAAGCCAAGCTTTTCAACACATCATGTTTGTGCGATGTTTAGATGTTCTGAGACTTTGTGAACAACAGATTGACTGCAGATACACAAAAGATCTGGTAAAAGCAACAAAGAATTATATTGTAGTTCAGTGGCTTTGTTCATATCTCTGACCCGAATGAATTTATAGTTCATACAGGTTTATTTTGGTTTGGTGCTGCCAGCACTGTTAAAGCCACAGCATCAAATAAATAGCATAATTCAGCATTCAAACACAATACATTCCATGTGGTACTTCAGAGTTGAATTGCGCTAATGGCAGAGATCTTCCATATACAAACAGGTCAGGGGGCATGATTAAATATTATATTATATTATATTATATTATATTATATTATATTATGTTATATTATATTATATTTTATATTATATTATATTAAGTAGCTTTTTGCTTAAATTATATATGCAATATCACATTTGCTCCAAATTATAGTGGTCTTTCTGAATGAATCGGTGTTTTTGAATGAATTATTTGAGTGAATGATTAAATGACTGATTACATGAATCTGCAGGCTTTGATCTTTTGTCAATAAGAAACCCAGAAATATGCGCTGTAAATTAAATCTGAAGGCAGTTTGTGTTGAGATGAAAGAACAAGTGAATGTGGGAGCATTAGTAAGTGTCACACTTTCAGCCAGGAATGTCATCATCGACCAGTCTTTGAGCAATATAAGGTGTGTCAAGCTAAACCTATTGATTGAGAAGGTTCTGTATAAGATTGTATTATGTGTATGAAGCACTGCAGTATGCATGTATTTCTGCAAGGAAATATTGATAAGTGATGCTTACCGTATATAATTTATTTAGCTTTTTCACAATTTTTAATTTTTATTTAATGTATTTTCATTTTTAAAATTAATGTATTTGTTTATTCATTTAAAGGGATAATTCACCCAAAAATGAAAATTCTGTCATTAATTACTGACGTTCATGTTGTTCCAAACCCGTAAGACCTTCTTTCATCTTCTGAACACAATTTAAGATATTTTTGATGAAATCTGAGAGCTTTCTGGCCTTGCATAGACAGCAATGCAACTACCACGTTCAAGGTCCAGAAAGGTAGTAAGGACATTGTTAAAATAGTCCATGTGACATCAGTGCTTCAACCTTAATTTTATGATGGGTGAACAAACCCTTTGAAGAAATTACAAAAAAAAAAAAGACATGATATATGAGATTAATAAGTGTTTTTTTCTTTTTTTCTTTTCCTTTTCTTTTCTCAGCTCGCACTTTGATTCTGTGGAATCAGACGTCTAGTCCCACCAACTCTACAGGTCAGTTTACATGTTTTTATCTGTAAATATGACTAACTGCTAACAGAAACACAGTGTTTCAGCCAGTGGTCATGACTGTGTGTATTCCCAAGAAAATATTTAGTGTAGGCTTTGAGCATATGAAATTACTTATGCTGCCACTAGAAATTCTGTTTTTAATAATATATAACAAATAGTACATTCAGAAATTGAAAGATATAGTGTATCAGTTTTTGTGCCAACGGAATAACCAGATAAATAAAATAAACTGCTTTAAAACAGGTTTCCCAAACACAACCTATGTCTTCCATTGTTTGGACAAACAGGTGGTACCATGGTCAAATGTATTTTCTTTTTGAAATAAAATGTACCCAGAATGCAGTGGATTAAGACATATATGTGAAAGTCTACAGAGAAGATTAAGAACTATTAAAAACCCTTTTTAATCCTTTCTGATTGAAAGATTAATGTGTGAAAAACTCTGAATTCTGGAAAAGAGGCCAATTCAGATGATACGAGTGTGCCCTGCAGCTCACACAAACACATAGAAGAAAGCCGCAGAGATAAAGATGGATAAAGAGATGTTCAATTGAAACCATCTTCATGAATCCCACGTGTCTCTCATGCAGCCATCACCGTTAATAGCCTTAAGTGCTTATGCCAGAGCCCCTGAATGTGTTTACTCTCCAGTTTCTTAAGAAATAACATTTCTTTAGGAAACATGAGACTCGATCGTTGCCCAGATACCACATAGAAAATAACCAGTGTTAAATGATCTCCTGCGTATGTAATAGGAAACACTTGGTGCTGATTGACTCAATTTTAAACGGTAAGTATTGATTCTGTGCACACAGTGGAAAGCTCAGCGCTTTTCAGCAAATATTGGAACACCAGTCACAAAGTTCTGCACATTATCTTCAGTATTTGTTTAAGAAATATTTTGGTCCCACTTTATATTAAGTGACTTTAACTACTACTGTATGTACTTACATTAAAATTAATAATTTGGTACAATGCACTTATTGTGTACATACGTGTTTTTTACATTGTACTTATATTTTAAAAAATACCTGCATGTTATTACATCTGTAATTCATTTCTGTAATTACATTTATAACTACACTGTTGACCCATCCCTTACACCTTAACCCACCCTTAAACCTACCCATACCACCAAACCTGTCCCTAACCTTACTCATATCCCACCTCAGTAGCAGAAAAAGTGTTTTGCAAAACAATATGAACACAATAAGTACATTGTACTTATTTTTTGATGTAAGTACATAGTAGTTAAGGCCACTTAATATAAAGTGGGACCAATATTTGGTCTAATCAGATTATTCTTTCAGCTTCCAATAAGTAACACTGCATTTCAACAATACACTTTTTCTTTTGGCACTTTTATTAAGACTTTTATTACACTACCGGTCAAAAGTTTGGAATAATTACGATTTTTATGTTTTTGAAAGAAGCCTATGTATATACTTTTATCAAAACACAGTAAAAACAGTTGTGAAATATTGTGAATTATTACAATTTAAAATAACCGTTTTCCATTTGAATATATTTTAAAATGTAATTTATTGCTCTGATGGAAAAGCTGAATTTTCTGCATCCATTACTCCAGTTTTCAGATCACGATCCTTCTGAAATTATTCTAATATGCTGATTTGGTGCTCAGTTTTTATCAGTTATTATTGTTACTCTATTATCAATAATGATTCTACTTATCAGTTTGAAAACTGTTTTTGCTCCTTTACTTATCGTTAGTGTAGAATATATGCTGATATAATTATTGTTATAATTATTGGTGTGAATGGGCTGTCCACTTTTTTAACACACACAAAAAAAAATATGAAAATAGCTGAACTACAATCATGAAATATAGAGCTAGTTATTAGCATCACTACTTTTAGTTATTATCTTCTGTTTATTGTTTTCACGGTTATTATAGTTAACAAAAACAGAAATTAAAATAAGCAAGTAAATAAATAAATAAATATGTTACTTGAAACATTAACTGAAATTAAACTTTTTATTTCTCATATATCTTGTATAATTTAATGTACTATATGTATCAAAAATAACTGTAAAAAAACTGAAAAAAAAAAAGCTATAGAGAGACACTGCATATAAAAAACTACTAAACACACAGCTAAATTACTAATTACATGAACTGAAATGAAAATGAAAAATATAAAAATTAAAAAAATGATTCAAAATATTGATAAAAACACTGCCAGCCTTTCTTAGCATTACCAACCTTTAGTTATAACTTTTAGTTATTTCTTCATATTTAAGCCAGACATACAAACAATTCCAGCTAAGCATGCCCAAATGTGTTTGTTTGTTTGTTTTTCATAATCAATTGCTTTAATCTAAAGTCATTCTTCTCTCTGTCGCTCTCTCTTTCAGGTTTGTTCTGTAACACTTCGATTGATGGCATTGGGACATGCTGGCCCAGGAGCAGTGCTGGAGAAGTGGTGTCCCGTCCCTGTCCGGAGACCTTCCTCGGAGTCCGATACAACACCACCAGTAAGTGCAGAGCATCTCACATCACAGTCCCGTCTGGACTGCTCCATCTGCTCCTGTTTACAACAGCACAGGCTGTTTATTTTTTATATCTGTTTTATAGAAGACCTAGTCTAACTTTAAACAATGGCAACTCTTTGGGGATATTCTTAAGGCCTGTGATGTGTTGAAGTCATGTTTTGGATGAATGTATACATCTGGCACTGCTTGATAGGAACAGCAGCAGTTTGAGTGTCATAACCGAGCCGACAGCTGAGAGCTACACTACATAACAAGCTTTCAGATTCATGTTTTTGTGTGTGTGGGACAGAGGGAGGGAGTGTGTGCGCCTCTGCCAAATTGGCCTGTGTGTGTTCGGCTGCATGTAGGTCAGTTTTTGAGCTGGTGCATGCTACCAAGTTATGTTTTACCATTGCTAACAAGCACACTAATTGTTCTGCCAGTGTGTGCGTGTGTGTGTGTGTATATGTGTGTGAGAGAGAGAGTGTGTGTAGCTGTAATGAGAGAGACTCACTGCTGTGACAAAAGTGTTGCAGTATCTCTCAGAGATGAGTTCTAAATGCTCCCTGTAGACGGAGGTGAAGTTTTTGTGAAACAGTGTCACATTCTCTTCGTTCATTCTTCTTTCCTTCTTTTTGACTTTTCTTTGTTCCTTTCTTTCTTTTTCATTATATTGTCATTCTTTCCATTCTTAGTTCATCCCTTCTTTTCAATATTCCTTTCCATTTTATTATTTTTTTCTTTATTTATTCCTTTTTTCCTACCTACCTTCCTTCTTTCCTTCTTTTTGTTTTCTTTGTTTGTCTTCTCTTTATTCACTTTTTCTTTTCCTTCCAGTCTTCTTTCCTTCCAGCCTTCTCTTTCATTCATGTGTCTTTTCTTTCATTTATGTATTTTCTTTCATTAATTTCTCTTTTCTTTTGTGTCTTCTATTTTGTTCCTTTGTTCCTTTTTCCTTCTTTAATCCTTCCTTCCTTTCATCTTTCCAGTTTTTTTGTTCCTGTTTGTGTCCTCTCTTTATTCCCTTCTTTTTCTCATTATTTTGTTCATCCTTCCTTCATTCAGTCTTTCTTTCTCTTGCTCTCTTGCTCTCTTGCTTTCTTGCTTTCTTGCTTTCCTTTTATTTTCTTTCATACTTTTCAAATTTGTTTTTACCTTTCCTGCTTTTTGTCTTCACACTGTCATTATTCCTTCCTTCCTTCCTTCCTTCCTTCCTTCCTTCCTTCCTTCCTTCCTTCCTTCCTTCCGTCCTTCCTTTTTTCTTCTTACATGTACTTTAGTTTACCTTTGTTTCATTCTTTCTTTTTGTCTTCTTTTCCTTCATTCATTCATTCCTTCCTTTCTGCATGCCTTCCTTTTATTTTCTTTCATATCTTTCAAATCTGTTTTTACCTTTCCTGCTTTTTTCTTTTTGTCTTCACTTACTGTGGTTTTGTCTTCCCTTCTTTTCTTTCTTCCTTCCTTCCTTTTATTGTTTTCTTTCCACTTTCCAGGCATATCTTCCAAATTTGTTCTAACTTAAGCTTAGCTTAGCTTATCTTAGCTTACCTTTCTTTCTTTCTTTCTTTCTTTCTTTCTTTCTTTCTTTCTTTCTTATGTTTATCACAATCTTTGTTTTCTTTGACTGTGTTAATCAAAGTTTCAGTCTGGTTGACCTCTGTAATACAAACCCTGTGGCTACAGATTCAAGAGTAGATGCTGGGTTAGCTGATTAGTGTATTCACTGGAGATGATAGCACGATTGATTTTTAAAGTCCCGTGGCTGCAGCATATTGTAGAGCTTCAGGCAGTGTGCAGTGCAGATCAGGAACATACACAACATTCACAGGGCACTGCACACAGTCTGTGCTTCTATATCGGCTTTTCTCATGGTTTTCATATTTCCCAGTGGAATGAAATCTGTGTATTTAAATGACAAAAAGAAAAGATTGGAAGAAAGACTGTTTATGTCTTTTTTTTGTACATTCTTTTTTGTTGGTATTGAATTTTTGAATTTATGTTATAACTAATTTCCTTAGTGAAATGAGCAAGCACACGCACGCCATACGAGGTGCCGGTCAAAATAAAGAGGCATAGAAACGCACACTCACTTGCAGGTGATTCTTCATTTTACCAACGTTTTGGTACAACGTCTTTGTCAAGGTATCATTTCTTGTAAAGTAAGGAGAGGTATAAATAGACAGTTATTCTATATTAATCTCAATCCAACCAACAATCAGTTAGCAATATTCAACATATTCCATCAAAATACATAGGTCATGTTCCATTAATATTAGAGATGCACCGATTGATCGGCCAGTGATCGGAATCGGCCAATTTTTCGCGTGACCGGCCGATCAGTCTCACATCTTGCCGATTCAGAGGCGATCCTTTTATTGCCAGCGGCGCAGGCAATGACGTCACAGCCACGCGCACACTCACAGTAGCGTGTAAACACTTCGTTTAGCGTGAGAATGATTCTAATTTTAATTGCATTCAGTGTAAACGGTGACCGATAATGTATTTATGTCGTGCCAGATGAGGCTTGCGGAGTGTGTGAGAGAGACAGCGCTCACAAAATGTAACTCACAGAAATTTATAGATGCATACTGCGGTAGAAAAATTATTTACAAAATGATGATAAAAGATATTTACAAAATATGATTTAGGTAAGCAACATTATACGGCCATGATGTTTACCTGAATATGAATATCAACACCATTGCAATGTGACACTGATTTTATACAATAGTATTTCAATAAACAAGAAGTTAAAATTAAGTGACCTAGATTTTAGACAAAATATTGACTGTTTTTGCTCAATTTCACTGACGAAAATAGTTCCGATCAAAGTTACAGCAGAACTGTTGTGTGTCTCTGAGCATCACAGTGGTGTTTTGTTACTGAATGAATCCGCGTTTTTGAATGAATCGAGTGAGTCAATGATTCAGTGGCCCATTCACAAGGACAGTCACTTGCCTAGTTTCTGAATGAATCAGCCGTTTGAATGAATCAGTTGAACCTACTGCCGCCACCTACTGGTGGTTTATTCATATTTAAAAGTATCATTGCATTTTTTTCAACATTTATTTGTATGTTTAAAAAAAATATGTAAAACAATAATCTTATAAAATTATTGATGCATTTGAAATTTTGCAGTGTAAATGCATTTATGGCATCTCAGCTTCATCAAACTGTCTGTTTAAATGCATCTAATGCAACTTCAGATGCAGCTTCTGTTTCCTCAGCAGTGGAAAGAGAGTTTGTTAATACTAATTTCATTTGAATGGTAACAACTCTACAGTTTCTTATTATGCTAACTGAATTAATTGAAACAAAGTAAGAATTTGATGTGAAAGATGACACATTTAATAAGGTTAGGGGGAAAAATATCCATTTATAAACATAGTGGGAAATGACATCTGTTTTGTTACATACAGCAACTCGTTTTAAATTAACTATTTATTCCTCTTTCAGAAGTTGGAAATCGGAATTGGCCAAGAAAATTGCAATCAGTGCATCTCTAATTAATATCAGTTTTGACCAAATACACATCAACTTACAAAAACACATCATCACATCATTCACAAAAAAACAGCTTAGATCAAACTCCACATTTAAACCATTTGGAATTAAAATGTTCAATCTGTGGATCCAATAAGCGTTTACATTTAGCGTTTACGTTTACAGTCATTTTGCAGACGCTTTTATCCAAAGCGACTTACAATTGGGGAATACATAAAGCGATTCATCTTAAAGAGGCAAAAAGACACAGGAAGTGCTCGTAATACCAAGTTTCAGGCATTGTTCCAAATAATTACAAGCTAGAAAGGGAAGGAATAAATAAAGAGAAAGACTCTTTTTTTTTTAATTTTAGGATGAAATCAAGTAGTGTCGAAAGAAATGAGTTTTCAGCTGTCGCTTGAAATTTTTCAGGGAATAAGCATTCCGGATTGAGGTGGGA